>CP136879.1:24135692-24318192 GCA_033000465.1 Sciaenops ocellatus | reverse complement strand
ACCAGAACAAATTCCTTGTATGTGTTAAATCGTACTTAAAAATAATAAATAATAATAATAAAGCTTTTTCTGATCCTGATTCTGTTGGGTAGGTTTATGCGTGTATCAATGCATCATATTCTATAAAATCTCCATATGTTTGCACTATTTGAAAATCACAGTACATTAATTACAGTATGTTGTTCCTACAGAAAATGTGTTTATAGAGATACAATGATAAAACTATCAATATGTTATCCTTAAGCCATAACGCCCAGCCATAACTGTACATAAACACTTACTGTGCAGTCACTCACCAAAGGCCCACACTGATCCAGGAAAAACCCTGACCTGACACATGTGGTTTGTTGGCTGCACAGGTGCTGGTACTTTCATACAATCCACTTTGAGTTAGGAAGCACAGCTCACTCTGTTACTGTGACTGTATACTGCTGATCCCTGTGAATCCTGCCTGTAAGTACAGTGTCTGCCAGCCTGCTTACGTAGTGTGAGACAGAGAAAGCAAGAACGTGAAATAATTCTGGAGAATGGAGGGCCTAATCTCTGAGCATACACAACCATGAGGAGTGCAGCGCTCTGCTGGCTAAAACCCACATCCTGTGGGTTACACATGTTTCAGAGTAATCATACATGTTCATGGGAGCACTGAACCACATCAACACATGCAGGCTATGATTGGATAGAGGGAGTCCCGATGCACACACATACACACACAGAGACACACACGCACTCAGAAGAAAATGCAAATGAGTCAGAAAACATAAATGCTGCCAAGCGAGAGAAAAGGACATCAACAAAAGACAAAAGGAGGGGTAATTAAACAGAGGGAAAAGGATCAGAGTGAGCAGAGTGATTTGAATATATCAAATATGAGAAACACCGATTTCTTCGCTCTGTGTCCAAACAAGCTGCTGTTTAAAATGGAATTCCTTCTAATTCAGGCTCCGTTTTCCTCCGCCTGGACTCAAACACAGAGCTCCGCCACTCCAATCCCCCACGGGACCCCAATAGGAATCTAATTAACCAAGATCAATATTAACACCATCTCTTCTCCCTCTCTGCGCTCCCCCTATATTTTTCCATACCTGCATTTGAACAGGAGGGGAAAGACATTCCTCCAGCCTAGTGATGCCACTACAAAGGAGGAGGAAAACTGGATGTTAGGGATCACAAAACACAGGGAACGAGCAGGGCCAGATGGAAAGAAAGGAAAGTGGCGGGATGAAAGGTGATGAACACAAAACAAAGGAAAAGAGAAATTACAAGAAATTACAACAAGCGAAGGAGAGAAGAGAAAGAGAAAAGCTGCAGACAGAAACAGTGATAGGAATCGATAAGCATTAAGGGCTCAGTCTGTAAATGTCTCTTTTCTATTGTTTCCCCACATGCAGACGGCTTCAATATACAAAAGCAAATGCCGGTAACTGAATCACAACAGATTGATGGTGTTTGAGGGCAAACAGGCTGTCGGCATAAAGCCAGACATGGAGTGCTGGGCTATTCCACAGCAGCCTGCCTGTTCACATATTCACCACTGGAATTACACTTGTCTTTTGACTGCTGGAGTGCCACAGGTCTGAGGCAGGGCCAGTGTCCCAAATATAGTGGGAAACAGTTCCATTTGATTGCAGTTATTTCGAACTTTCTACCTAAAGAAGAGATGTGATGAATTTGACATTTACAATGTAGATGATACAACACGATGATGTGAAGTGTCCCATCACAGTCTAAAAGCTTATTATAGAAGCTCATCACAATACAGCTCTGTGGAGAACAAACCCAGGACTGTCAGTCAGTTGGCCAGCCGTCACTTAAAACAATGTCCAGTACTCCCACAACTCCAGACGTCCAGGACATTGATGTGATTCACGACCTGCAAATTGCATGTTATTTTTCATTTCCTTACTTTTCAGGCCTAAAGAGGTAAAACTATTATTAACAAATATAAAATGAGTGAAAGCCTGAAAACTGAACGTTTAACACTTTTTTATTTTATTTCCTACCCCAGTAATCATTTTGTGAATCATCAGATTCATTTTGCTCTTCACTGCACATTCACTGTGTTATATACTATATGTGTGTTTGTCCAACACTGACTGCCTAACTGTATTATGAGCTGTAGTGACGCTGCAGCTTGTTCTGTGTGAAAAAGGCCACGTGGAAATCGCTAAAACCATAAAAAAAGAACTGAACAACTTCCATATGCTTTCCCATCTGACAGGAATAAAACATATTGCAATCTACATGTTCAATCTGAAGTCAGATTCTTCTGATATCAGCTGAAGTTAAAAGGCAAAAGGTGAGAGTAGAGTTACAAATAGCTAAGAGCAAGAGGAATGAGCACGCATGGAGAAGGGAGAATAGAGGAGGATGAGAGGATGAAAGGAAGATGAGAGAAAGAAAGAGAGAGAAAGGAGGTGAGGGAATGGGTGATGGAGGAGTGGTGGAGGTAGTAAGGACAATGTGGGAGCTGCAGTATGCGAGCCCTGGAGCCCTCCTGCTCTCCTCATTAGCCACAATGGTGAGCTGGGAGAGTGATCAAAGGCCGGGTATGATCGGACCGGCACACAGCTGTCACACTGTCACCACCACAGGGAGGCAGTGAGAGAGAGAGAGAGAGAGAGAGGTGATGAAACTGATGGTTGTGTGGCAGCGTTGAGATGAAAATAGATGGAAAGAAAAGAAAAGGGGGCAGATGGAAATGGGAGAGATGAGATTCAACGTTGGGACAAAAAAGGATTGAGGGAAAATGGGGTGAAAAGGTAGACAAAAAAAGGAGGGCAGAAACAAGAGGACTGGAGAAGAATATACAGAAGATGGAAAGAGTTGAAGACAATCAAGTAGAGGAGAAAAACAATCAAATAGGGAGAGAAGAGAGCCAGATGGAAACAGGGGTGAAAAGAGGAGAGGAAAAGAGAGGATGAGATGACATGACAGAGGGTTTAAAACAAAAAGTTGTTGAAATGAAAAAAAAGAGCAAAAGAGAGGAGGGCAGAGGAATGGCAGAGGGTAGAAAGAGCAGAAAAGAGGATAGTAAATGGAAGAGAACGAGGAGAGGTAAGAAGACAAAAGAAGTTAGGAGAGAAGAGGAGGTAAAATGCAGAGCACATCCATCATGTAGATTCAATCCAGTGTTCAATTTCCCTCCTCTTCCATTGTCTTCATCTGCTCTCCACTGCTAATCACTCCATCCAAAGCAAAGAGACCAACAGAGCACATCTCCATTCTGAAACTCATCTCTCTATCTCTTGCCAATCTCTGTCCCACTCCTCCTCTGTCTCCTCTGTCCCTGTCCTAATCACTGTATTCTGCACCTGAAGGAGAGGTGTGATGGGAGGAGGAGGAGGAGGAGGAGGAGGAGGAGGCACTTGTGCCTGCCTGAGAGAGAGGAGGATGAAGCCCTGATGGAATAGATGAGCAGAAGGAGGGAACTGAATGAGTGAGCTGAGGATTAAAGGAGCAAGGGAGAGAGGAAATGAGAGAGAAAGAATGAGGGAGGAATAAGGAGGAGAGGGAGAGATTGGGCCCAGCTCGTTCCCATACTGACTCACTGGGGGAAGTAATCTGCTGATCTCCACAGCAGGAAGGCTGTGTCAATGGAACACAGCCGAACAGAAGCAATACAACCAAGAGGGATGACAAGACACAAAGAGCAAAGAGGAAGAGAGCAGGTTCAAGCTTTGATCTCATACAATTCTATTCAAACTTTAATTCCATTCAAGAAATTCTCCTCTGCCATGTCCCACAGTGCTGCACTGACTGTGGCCATCAGGATGCTGTATGCTCTGAATATTGTGTGCAGCTGTTGCCATGCTGATAAAATATGAATATTTAGAAAAGAAGTTACATGACAAGTTGCATGATGCGATACATGGAAGTGAGCGTATAAATACTGATGATACCGATTTGTTTAGCAATCAACAGTCAGGAAGAGTGATCTCCTGAAGTTATGTCACCACCATGAGGTTGTTAGGCAAGTGGAGACACCAGCATGCCCCTGTAAAAAGCCTTATCTAAATGTGTGATGCCTCAGTGAAATGAAGGATGTTTAGCTTTACGGCGTACAAGCATCGCCTGAAAAGTGTGAATTTTCCAACAGTCCAATATCTGCCCATTTGACCATTCTGCTAGCTGCAGAGAGGAAGAAAAGAGCAGCAAGAGAGAGAGCTGATCTTTTCCTCTTACTATTAATTATGACTTGCCCTGCTTAGAGGTCAATTACCATAAATCAAAGTTAGAATAATAAGCCCATCAAAGTCTTGTCATTGGCCTCTCCTGTCCTATCACACACATTTTATGTTCTCTATATCACATGGCAGAGTTCACCTCTTTGTCTCTGAATCCAGGTTTGATTAGAACTTTTGAAACAAAACAGACACTAAAACACTTTATTGATTTATTTTTCTCATTCTGTGCTCATGTTGTTTCTAGGCTACACTAACAGTTTGGTAAAGAAGGGGAGTCAAGTCTCACACACACACTGACCTGAGATCCAAAGATCTGGTAAATTAGCGTGAAGGAAATGTGATAAAAATAATAACTGAACGTCATTCCTTCAGTTATTATCATGTGCAACTTCACACATTTGATGACTGTAGGCTATAAGAACTTAAAGGTAAAAAAAATGCTGCCTTTGCCACGACCATGTAAATATCTGCTGCCACATTAAACTGAGAGAAAGCTCATGCTCATACTGACTGTTGACTGCAGGCAGGTTACAGGTTTATTGTTGACTACGTCATGTTACATTTCAGTGGGTTTGAGAAACTACAGATGATGTATTCATTCACAATAGATTAAAAACTGTCATTACTTGAAGACCCAGTGTAATTATAATACAGTTATACTGAGCACTTATTGAAAATAGGTTACAGTTATTAATGCATACCTAATAATGTTATCAGTATTGTCCTGAGGTAATCACTAATTAGGTTGATATTAATTCTGGACTTGTTGACAGTGTGATGGTCTATATTACCACTGAGTGTACAAAATAGGGGGCAAGGTCTGTCAACATCATGATGCAGCAACGGCAACCCAGTCCTTTCTTCCATATGCAGTACATTAAGGGGTCCTATTATGATTTGGTACACACATCAATGGTCCACAGAGGATGAACACTCCTTCCTTTGTTGATTTTTGATCTAGCACATCAGGACATAAAGTTGCCTATATTTCTCCAATATGACCAAAAAGCTACAAAACTCCTGACTTTCCTCACAGGCTCTTCACTAAGTGAACAGGATTGTACGGCTCAGACTGAGAACGTGGTAAGGTGAATCACTTTTCCAGTGTGTATTACAATTGAATAAAACAGCAAGTGAAACTCACTCCATAGGGGCTCAGCTGCAGCTAATCAGTCCTGATGCTAATACGGGCTAATCAGTTAGCATAACAAGTGGGAAAGAGAAAGGCACAGGCTGCATTAGCATGCTGAGAGCTAATTAGCAAGCTGCTGATTAAAGGAGAGACTAAAGCAGGACTCGGAGCTATATGAGGAATTATCGTTTAGCACACTGGCTCAACAACGGGACGATAAACAAACATCCATCAGACCTGCGTCAGGTTAGTTCACCATTTGTGATGTCAGAAAGATACGCAAGCAGCAGGGGCTTCAACGCTATGTGTGTATGTAAGTGTGTGTGTGGTTTGTGGATGAAACAAACTAACAAACAGAGGTATACACTCTCATGCAGTTTTGGTGTCTGTGTGCGGAGAGAGAAACACTAACATGCACACAGTGTCCACGAGCATCGCGGACAAAGGAAGTACAATCTCAGTGATCAGTGATTTGCTTTATGTCAGCGGAAGTGTGACTGAAATCATTTTATAGTATGTGTGCAAATTACATACATTCCTCCCCTCCCACGAGCCACATAAAGTAAAGGAAGGTTTAAATTTAGAAATTTAGAAATTCTGTTAAGATTCCTTCTGCAATCACACATGAAACATTACTCGTTCCATACTGTATATGCTAATTATACTATCTATCCATTGGCTCAAGATAGGAGGTTCTCTAAGGAGCCACCTCCGGAAAACAACTTTTTGCTTGCTGCCATGATAATTGTCAGTAAATATTTATCTCTATAATCCAGACCTTTGATATGACAAGCAAACTCAACATCAAATCCCAGAATCCTCTTGGTGGACTTGGTGGTCCACTTTGTTGTCAGGTGTCACGCGTATGCTGTGCAACCAATCATCAACCTTGCCATCATGAGGATTGACAAGGATCATACAACCAAGCAGGGAGGGGCGGGGGTAGCAGCACTGAGACGGTGACAGGAAACAAGGGGAGGGAGACGTGCTGAAGGAGAGAGAGGAGTGAAGACGAGACAGGAGTGTGGTGCAAAGATTTCTTATTTTTACTCTATACCAAAAACATTTTGTTTTTTTTGTCCAGATGTCAGTGGTGGGCATTAACAAAGCACATTTACTTGAGTGCTGTATTTAATTTCTCTTTTTTTCAGTACTTGACTTGTTTTGTTAGGTTTGTGTGTTTAAATAAAAAAATGAAAATGTCAATAGCTGTCCTTTTTTTAAATTTCTATGCTTAGGTTTTTATAGGCGTTTCTATCTGCTTTGTGTAGCAGAGTGGTTCTTCAAGAAAGTTAGTGCATTCATTGGGTGGTTTCAGAGAGTTACAAGAGATTTTACAACTGTAAATGCAATTGGCTACAGCAATTTATTGAAATTTAAGTGATATATGTGTTCAAATACAAATTACAAGTCAAAACAGCGCTTAATTCGCCTGAATTATAAAAGGTATAAGTGGTAAAATGAAGAACCGTTTGGGAGCCGAAAGAGCCGGCTCTTCATGGTGAGCTGAGCCAAATGATCCGGCTCACTAAAAAGAGCCAGAATTCCCATCACTATTGTCCACATTGTCTCCAGCATTGTTTTTGATGTCCACTTTGTCTTGACTTTATTTTTGGAGTTATGAAAAACCTCACAGAGTTCTTCCAACAAACTTCTGAAACTTCTTGTTTGAGTTACAAACTGAGTAGCCGATCTGTTCCAGGTCTAGGCAGGACATAATGCCCCTTAACCACTGAGTGTGAATGGGCGGGACAGCTTCCCTCCATCTTAGTAGTATTGCATGTCTATCCAAAAGAAAAGCGAAGGACAGTGTGTAGCCTTTGGTTGGAGTTAGGTGCATGTCATCCTCTCCAGTAATGCCAAAAAGGGCGATTGACTGGTTGGGCTCTAGTTCAAGATTAAGAATGAAGAATTGTGTGTATTAGGCATCTGCCACTATGTGTGTGATCCTGTGCATGTGCATGTGTGTTCCGACAGGTGCCAACTGGATGGGTTAAATGTGGAAGTATAATTTCACATGTAATGTGATTAATAAGGTCTCTAAAAAATAAAAATAAAAAAATAAAAAAAAATTAAAAAATGAGGGACAAGGTTTGGAAAACGCCTCTCCAGTATTTTTCCAGGCTGGGACAAGTCCAAAATATGTGCATAAGTGAAGCCTCACCTCTTTTACGTTTGTCACACAAGAAATTAACATCTGGGTACATATGAGATAATTTGACTTCAGACATATGAGCCCTGTGCACCACGGTAAACTGTAAAAGGCAGTCATGTGCACAGATGTTGAATTACCCTGCTTGAAAACAGAATCCCATACATTGATTGCAAAGTTTAAATCCTGCTGCCAAGCTGCTTTAATTATGTCGAGAAGGGCATGTCTTATGCCTATCATTTTGTCAAATACATGTAATGTGAAGTAGAAACACAAAATCTGTTTTTGTTTTATTTTGAAAATCCAGATTCTCTGTGTTGTTTCTGTGTCTGGCTTCCGCCAGCTCAGGTTTCTCAAAAATAGAACAGCTGGGTATTCCTCGCAGAGCTGAGCAGAGGCCTTCTGAACCAGACCGCGGTGGGGCCAGTTGGGTTTGAAATAGAGATGCCGAACTCGGATCATTTTACAAACTCAAGTCTTTCTGAGTCACTCACTAAACAGATCTGGAAGTATGTAAGTCACTTGAGTCAGTATGTCCTTATAAATTCTGCTCCACTGATCAACTGATCCACTCAACTCAATTGAATCAGTGAATCTGAGTCACCTAGGTCTGCTGGATCAGTGAGTGATCCACGGGTCTCTGGGGGATCTGAATCCGGATCTGGGATACTGATTCTGAGTCTGCAGGAAGTTACACTGATCCACTGTGTCAGCTCATCTCAGTCCAGACCCCCGAAGCTATTGCTAACAGTGGCAACAACTGCTTATTGTCACGATAATAGCGGGATTTCTGGCAGCTTCTTAGGCAGATGGACTGAGGTGTGTTGTAATGAGATTGTGCAGGTTAAAAGGAGAGTAGTGAATGACACAATTTATTGTTTTAACTTGTATATGTGGCCTGATGTGAGCAGGTGTTGGGCGGTAATTATAAAACCCCACTGTATGATCACATTCTGTTAAATCAAATATTTTTCAAAGATTTCAGCCGGAGCAAATCTCACTAGCACCACTGCAAGCACACACACTACAGGAAATGGACTACGGGAAGATTGGCACAGTAGCATAGAAGAAGAAGCAGAAGAAGATGAAGAAGACGGGTTAAAAGTAAACTGTCAAGCTGAGCTGCAATATCATGGCAGCACTACAGCGATGCACGAGCATGTCAAACACAAGGTTTTATTTTCAACTAAAATAAAATCCAGGTTATTTGTCTTAGTTATCAGTGAGTTATCGAACATAAAGCCATTTTTGTAGTGATTAGTAACATATCGTCACTGTGGGGTGGAAACCTCCTGTCTCCCACACCGATAGTTTTATCAGTCAAATCTGGTCATAAATGTACGTGTGTCTTTATATCAGCCGACCAGCCTACAAGCAAATAAACCCAAATGGACACAAAGACATATTCATCCATTAGTGTGCAACCAAAACGAGATTTATTTAAAACACAAAATGTGAAGCGCTGCGGTTGTTGTGAGCTCGTGCTCCCCCGTGTCATCAGACAAGAGGTGTAGTGGAGATCTACAGGTCAGGTGACGCTCTTTGAATACTTTCATTTGTTAATTATGTGCACAGACTTGAAGAGAGGCCAGTACAATCATTGATGAAAAATAAGAGGCGACAATATCAATAATAATTCATGTGTAGGATATTAAATCAGTACAAATCAGTGATGTCATGAATTGGATATTACACTGAATAGTAAACCTCCACTTCATGTCAGTGGTAATCTGTGATTTGGAGCATATTAATAATTAATTTGTGAGATATTTAATCAATTAAAATAGCAGTACTGTGATAAAACATGATCCATCTTTCTGTTTTGTTCTATTTTAGTATAAATAATTGTGACTAATCAACTAATTGAAAAAAATAATCGATAGATTAGTCGACAACAAAAATAATCATTAGTTGCAGCCCTAGTTTAGAGTTACATTTTTCTCTTATGTGATTTAGTCCAAGTCTGATACTCACTCTCCTTCTAGCTTAGATTTGGCCCCCTGCGAGTGAAAGAAATATCTTCCTCTGGCTCTTCAGCTGCTAAATGATCCACTACATCCACCAGCTAGTGTCTAACTCTGCCTGTCTGCTGTGTGCTGCTGCTAAAATTACACTATATTATGAGAGCAGTGAGGGTGAACAAAATCAGGAAGGTTGTGGGCTCAAAAAGCAACACAATCAGCTGAAAGAGGCAGTATGAGGAAATAATCAATACAGGTGAACTGTGTGTAAAAGTGTGTGTATAGTGTGAGAAAGTATAGCTAATAGCTGCTTTAAAGAAATTGTTTTGTATTGAACAGTTTTTGAATAACCATGCAAAGCAGAGAGAGAGAGAGAAAGAGAAAGAGACCACAGACCACAACACACAGTCTACAAATGTGACAACAGTATGCACGTCGCAGTGAAGCATACCTGAAGAGCATATACTTTAAAGATATTTTTGAACGCATCATAATGTTTTCAGGCCAAACTTTTTCATGAAAAGTGGCGGTTAAAGGGACAGTGCAGCTATGAATTATTGAGTCTTGAAGGGCAGATGGCACAAGGCGTCCTCTCTAAGGTGCCTCTACACTAACAATATGACCAGATTTCCTTTTTTTGTTGACAGCTTTGGCTGATTTACTAACTCATCTACAGTTTCTAGTCTAACCTTGGTCTCCAACCCTGTGACTTTGTCCAGGCATACGTTTATACACTGTCTCATTGCAGGGTGTAAAGATGTGTTTCCTATATTTTCTCCCATGCATGTATTCATACACCCAGTGTTTTAATGGTCTGCTGGCTTTTTAATTGCAATAAATTGATAAAATGTATTTTTTATATGGAGAGCATGGATCTGCAAGCTTCCCAACTTTTAAACCATGTAGCTACTTTTCAAACGTTCAAATGTGGACAAGCATAAACAGACACTCCAAATGTTTTTATTTAAGTCACTTAGATTGAAGAACGGTAGTGGTCTGGGGAACTCACATAGCATTGGCACGTGCTGCTAGTTAGTATAAGATAATGGCAATAATGCATTTCATTTATATAGCACATTTCATATCATAAAATGCAGCTCAAAGTGCTTCACAAGACAGAAGATATAGTTTTTAAACATCCAGCTGTATATCTTTGTTATTAAGTTTATTTATTTAAGTCTCATTGTGATAAAAATCTGTTTTGCCAGAGAATTCTTTAATGGTATAAATTCAGACCAAATCTGCTGCTGCGGCAAAAACACTGTTTTCAATTGGGGTTTCTGCAGCTGTACGGGCGCACCAACCTGTCAATGTGACGATCAGACTGGGGGCCTTGGAGGCAGGTGAAGGGTACTGTAAGACTTGTTCATTCCATTGTGCGTTTCTAAAAAACACTATGTTTATAAACTATGGCAGCATATATATTTGAAACATCAAAACAGAAGGACTGAGCGATATATACTGTACATCAACATCATCAGATTAAAAACATAGTTAAATATGAAGTTTTGCCGTAGCTAACATAACAGCTCACGGCTGCTGGTTGTCATAGTAACACAGCACACTTTTCAGCGTGTTAGTTTTGCCTGTGCACAGTAGTCATAGCAGCTGTCAGAGCGAGTGATGGAAAGATTTGTCACTGTAAATAGAGCTCAGAGAAATGCTGATACAGTCTGAGACGACCAAACCTGCTGGCCATAAGAAGTGTAATCAGATTGAACAGTGAAAGCTGCTTAGTTTACAGCTTTGCAGACAGCTTTTGGCTGCTTTTGGGAGACGGACATACATCACTGTGTGATAGTGCATTCAGTGTGGTATCACTGTTCCCGACATCATATTTTTGTGAGCTGCGTTTCTAAACCTCGTCCATAAATGAAAAACAAGATAAGGATCTGCCCGTCACAAGGCTAGACTTATGGGTGGCCCTGTCTGTCCTCACATCAAGGGACGATATGAGTAACAGCAGCCGCACACTAAAATACCTGTGACTTATTTCAGTTTGGTTCGTTTGTTTACGTTGGAGGCTCAATTTAAAAACTTCAGATCACTTTTTAACTCAGACAGACATGGCTGCATGGAGAGAACATGAAGACACACACACTCACAGCTTTGTGTGTGTGCGTCCAATGTTCCTCTGCTTAGTAGGGCGATCTTTGATTGGCTGTTGGCACTTGGCACTGTGTCTGCTATTAATGCCGTTGCCTCGGTTTGTGTGCGCACAAAGCTGGTCTGCTTTGCTCCTTGCATTGTGACAGGACTGATGCTGGAATGATGGCATTGTATCTTTATACAGATTTATTTGGATATTTCCAGAATTGTAAAGCACACATAAAGCAGAGCTCACTGTGCAGCCCTTGTTTCAGTCTCTCTACTCTGACTTTTCCTCCCTCTCTAATTCCACACTGTTCAAACACTGTTGACTGTATTGGGCAATAGACTTTCCCTTAAAACCTTTTGCACAACCATGAAAGTGTTGCACGGAAGACTAGATGTTGAGCAAATATTCAATATGCCCTTTTCCAAAGACCTGTATTTCAATAAATACTAATTTCCTGTTGATCTAATTAGCGCCTGGAGGAATTTGTCTTCATCAATTATTGAGTAAAAACAGGAGGCACTATGGTCTGCCATTATGATGGATTTATTATGGTTGGGGAGGTGGTGTGGGTGCTATTATTTATTAAGCAGTTCTTTAATTGAAAGGAATGGGATATAGCCATGCTACATTCTCCCCATAGGCTGCAAAGAGGGACAAATTGAACATGTGTTGGCTCAGTGGAGAGCCTGGGGTACAAACCTGTTGAATATAATCTGTGGTCACCTACAGTAGCATTATTGTACTACCTGCCCTACACTTTAAGGCCACTTTGTTGTGATCTAGTGTAGCCATAATAGGCTTCAAAAGAAGAAAATGATCCAACAGTCTAACAAATTAGCATCAAACACTTTGTTTATTTTCTGTATATCAGGTGGTATGTTTGTCATTTTTGTCATTTTCATTCAGAAAAATCAACAGCAGCAGACCCAACAGACAAGAGTGGCTGCATTCCTGACATACATGAGACAGCATTCATCAAACAGATCGAATCATCTCATCAGTTCAGTGAAACTTTAGTCTTCCACTGCTCTCTGAATCAACTATCTTCATGTTTTATGTTGCACTCACTGTTCAGAAACTCCTTCCTGCTTTGTTAGGTTGACCTTTGTATGAAAGCAGAGCAAAGCAATTTGGTGCTTTCTTAGTGCTGCCCCATTAGTCATTAGGACAGTAAATGACCAGGGGCCTATAGGGAGGGGTCCCTGCATTGCATTGCTTGCAGTTCACTGTTGAATCAAACAGACTTCAGGAAAAGACTAATATGATTCGCTTTGTTGGGGGAATCACATTATGATCCTTCCACAAACCTCACTCCCCAATTCCACCAGCAGCTCTGCGGGTATGACCGATATACTAGTCCAGTAAGGGCACTGACAATAACTACTTGATATCAGATTGTTGTTGTTGACATTACTAATTTGAAATTTTCACAAACAGAATTTGCACAGCAGCTTTTCTTAAGTAAATCCAGTGTTTTCTTTATTTGTTGAACCGTCATCTCAACAAAGACTCAGACAGCAAACTGTAGATGTCAGGTTATAATAGGAAATGCTCTATGCAGTGAAAGGATGGACATCTATAGTAACAGAATAAAGAGCTATCAGCAATCACGTGTTGGACCTGTAAGTTTGATTTTTCTTTTTTTACTTTTACAGTTTTGACTGAGGCAGCAGCAGCTGAACTTTGCAGATTTAAATATACTTCATGGGATGGATGATATCTATACTGCTGGAATGATATTTCCATGGAGGTTTCAGATTTAACTACAGATCATGCGATATAGCATCTGTCAGTTGTCAAACCAACATGATGCCAGATTTGGTATTTTTTCATTTTTGATGAGCAACAGCTGTACACGTACTTATTATGATTACATAACTTCTGATCAAAAACTATCTATGTTGACAACTTTGCTAACAGCCAAACATCAAGCAAGTGCAACAACACAAGACATAGCAGCCAGCAAATATTACTTTTCTCGCCAAAGACTAAAGGTCATTCCTGTATTTAGCCATCCAGCAGCTTATTGCTCGATCAGTCCCTCTTTTGAGCTTCTTCTTACGTTGATTTGGTCTCTTTGCCTCTGACATTAGCTATGCCCATAGAAGCTGCTGAGTTACATTGGTTACACTCGTTGTTGGCTCCTGTTCTGGCATGACACAGACGCTACTCTTTATAAGCATTACAGGACCTCAAAACTTCCTCCTTGCAGCGGTCCAAAGTTCCTGTGCTACCAGTGCAAACACCAACACGCCCCTGTGCTCTGAGCACCCAGTCCGGGACAGTACAGTTAAGTGAGCGGATCTAACTAGCTAACTATAACTCACAACAATTTACTTTACTGTCTATCAGGAAACTGTAAATCACAGAGAGTTAAGACAGAGCAGCTGGAGGACCTCAGAGGGAAAACCATTAAACATTTTCTCCATAAAATATGATCTAGTTTTAGTGAAATTGTTGGTTTGTGACTTAGTACTGTAAAGTGTTCTGTATCTTATTGTGGGTGCTCAAACCCAGAGTTACATAGTTACATACAGAGAGACAAGACTCATCAGATCATAGGTCAGTGTAGCATCAACATTCTAGTGAAGCTGTTACTTTATGGTATATAAGTTATATAATATTGCTTTAATTTTATAATTGAGGTGCAAGTTATCTGTTGCACACAGGCACGTATCCTCACAAACCTTGTGAAAATAGGTCCCCGTGCATAGGTGAACATATGTCATCTTAACTGAATTAAATAACTAAATCACTAGCACATTGCCAGCACTGGACATCTGTATCTACAGTGGAAAGAGAACAGAGCATAAAGTCACTGAGAAAATAAAACAGTGAAAAGTGTCACCTCTACACACGGACGTACATACACACTAGCTTTGCTGACAAACACACACTGCAGTACAGTACAGTAGGGACTACAGTGTAAGTGATGAAGCAGCAGAAGCACGCTTGCGTCGATAAGGATCCAGCCTGACATTTATTAAAGCACTCTTCCTCTCGTGCTGCAACACTGGGACTTCCACATGGAGCCAGTGGACGAGGCATAATTAAAAAGATAATGGTGCTGGCAGTGGCCTGGCTGGCATGGCTCGAGGGCTGCCCACTGCTATCTGGGCAGCCAGAAATGAGAGGCGATCCATTTCAGCCCATCCTCCCACAGTCCTTCTATGCTGGCTAAAAGCATATAATACATACAACCTCTCACGCTGTCTGAGTGGACCAGAGCTGAGCAGGAAGGTGGGAGTCACAGATAGGCGCTTATCTCACAGTTTAAAATTTAATTGTCGACTTCCCTCTGCTAAGTTTTTCTTCCACCTTCACTTCAATCTTTAATGAAGATTAAGGAGTCCCAACTAAGCCTTATCAACATGACTGAGGAGGAGAGGAAAGGCCTAATCAGGGGTAGTCTTCACACACATCCACACACACACAGTTCTACTATCAACCTGTATTATACAATACAGACGGCTGCTATCCACTTACTTAATATCATCCTGCAGTTAAACAGAACGTTTTAGCGTTTTGTTTCTCGCAGTTCAAAACCAACAGAGTGGTGAGCCTTTTCTACTAAATCAAGCTCGTATCCCATCAGTTTCAGTTGACTACTATAAGAGCTAAACTTTCATACATATCAGTTATTTAGTTCTACATGTACACCTCATGTGCCTGGACCAAGTAGCTCATGAAAGTTAAAGTATGCTGATTTCAGCTCCAGCTGTTCCTCCGGCACGCTATGTCTGTATTTAATTCAACTTTTCCAACAAATCCCCGGACAGTTGGTTTTGTTTGCCAAACTAAACATATTACAGTTTCCTGAAATCATAACCCATCGACTGTTACAACCAAGGTAATATAAGGTATGCTGTTTAAAGTTTCCTGACCTATGGTGAAGGTTTACTCAGAACTGGGCACAAACAAAGGTTAGAGCTACCCTAAAATTCTGGTTTATGTGAAAAAACAAAACAAAAGAAAGAATCTACTTGGCTGAGGTTAAAGAAACAGAGACCACTCCAACGAGTCAGAATTCACATGAGCACTAGAGGTCTTTGGTCATACATATTGATGACATCATGATGTGCAGCAGAACATTTGATATATAAAGACTGAGGACCCAAATGCAGGAAAGCATGCTGACAATTTGATGTGATCAGGACACACAAACAAACACGTAGAGAACTGCACAGAGACTGAGTGAAACATCTCACCGCCGTACCAAATCAACAGCTAACAGAGGATGTCCATTAATAAGAGTCCCTGTTAGATCTCAGCCAATCAGAGGAGAGAAGACCCAAATTGATATCCTGGATTCAATCTTAATCCCCTGACACAATCATGCCTCCACTAATGCACAAGAGACGCTCCATTTATCAGATAGAAGGCGCTGTTTTCATTAAAGTCGTATTATAGCATACACTCACACTGAAAGCCATGCATGTATGAGTATGCATTTAAGTGTGCACGCACACACACACACACACACTAAATGGGAAGCAATGGTTTCAATATCAAAATGGAGGTGGAGGTTGCATCTCGCTTTATTGATATTAGGAGGGAAGGTGCAAAATTGGCACGTAAATGACTTGTAGGATAAGTTTCTCTTATAAACACATACACACACAACTATGCACGCGCACGCACACACACACACACACCTTCTGATTCTTCTGAGGAGACTCATTCACACCAAATCAGGGTCAAGTGGATGTGACATACGGAGAGATGAAAAACATGCTTTTTTATTTGTATAACACTGTTGTGTTGCAGTGTTGTGTACACACCGTGTGTGTGTGTGTGTGTGTGTGTGTGTGTGTGTGTGTGTGTGTGTGTGTGTGTGTGTTTTAACGTTCTGCCTTCTTCTGGTTCTCTGTGATATGAGTTGTGGAATGATAGCAGAGTTAAAACTGCTTCTGTAGGAAAATACAATGATGCATAAGTGTAAGTGTGTGTGTGTGTGTGTGTTTGTGTGTGTTTGTGTGTGTGTGTGTGTGAGTGCATATTATCCGTTTTCTCTATATGAAGTTTAAAGCAACGAATGTGAGTCAATTCACTAATAACTGGCAACTCTGCATCTGCAGCCAAATCCCATACGAGTCCTCATATGTAAAGTGCTTTCCACTGAGCAGAAATTGCTCCCATCTGCCCTCCTCTCACTATCACACACACACACACACACACACACACACACACACGCACACATATATGCACACAGTCACATACATATATCTAGATGGCCAAGAGGGATGAGAGAGGGAGAGAGAGAGAGAGACAGTGAAAAGCTGACTTAAACATTTTTCTCCATTTCGCAAAAGTAGCTGTGCTGTTGTCAACATGATGAATGAGAGAACAAAAAGAGAGAGAGAGAGATTGAGGTTGGGGAGGAACAAGTTATAGAGGAGGGAATGTCTAACCTGAAGATGTGACAGCAGCTGTTGAACATTTTCATTGTAATATTTTTTTACAGTGATGAAATCTAAATTAGAATGCACGTGTGTGTGTATGTGTGTGTGTGTGTGTGTGTGTGTGTGTGTCAATGACGATATAAAGAATGGATAAAGCATGAGTGACGTCACCCGTAGGTTTCCGAAGTGCTGTTTTGAAGCCAAAAATATGTGACACTGGACACCGCCATGTTGGATGTACTGCTTCTTCTGCCTCCGGCTAATCTTAATATCGGCAAAGACGTGGATCATCAGTGGACTACGGCGGGCCGAATGATGCCTGGGTGCTTAAATAGGCCATGTGTAATGGCATGTACCTGTCAATCAAGCGGTCACAGTGTTAATTATGTGCAAGTTCGAGCCTTAATATCATCTGAACAAGTGAGTTAAAAAAAAAAAAAAAAATTCACCCTCAGTACAGCTGTCATGAACGGGGAAATTATCTATAGAGACCAAAACTGTTTTTTGTACCAGGCTGTAAACATGTTTATTTCTGCTGTGAAGTTGGACATTTTAACATGGGGACTTATGGAGACTGACTCACGGTCTCAAGCGACCGCTTGAAGAATTACAGTTTTTAGCACTTCCACATTGACTTCATTTCCCAGCCATGGAGGTTGACACTTGTGTGTGAGTGTGTGTGTAAGTGTGATCATTATGTAATGACAGTGCTTGCAAACATGCCCTTTCACTCATTTTATAATTAGATGGTCAGCCTGTTTGTTTGTGTGTGTGTGTGTGTACACATGAAGGCAAACACCCCCCCACACATTTATGACCCCATCTTGGTGCTGGTCATTAAGCAGGTGAGAACTGACTCTAACAAGCAGCCTCAGCATGTACTGCGATGGACTGAAAAGCTGCATGTCTGGCATACTGGAGTGTGTGTGTGTGTGTGTGTGTGTGTGTGTGTGTGTGTGTGTGCGTGTGTGTGTGTGTGTGTGTGTGTGTGTGTGTGTGTGTGTGTGTGTGCGTGTGTGTGTGTGTGTGTGTGTCAGTGCATAATGAACTGAAAATATGCTAGAAAGACCACATGCTTTCACCTGATTGAAATATATATTTTTTTATATCTATATTTTAAAAGAAAATCAGCAAAAATATTGTATTAAAATATCAAATGAAGTCAGAGTAGGATAAATAGTATCTTAAGATGTTTATGTGATATGTCTAAAGCCAAAATCAAACAGTTTTTATACATTTACAGAGAAAATCATCCATGAACAAATGCATATTTACATTTGTGAAGATTTCTCATCTCTCATGTAACATTTGCCTCGTTAACTGCAAGACTATTTCTCACTGTTAAAATAGACAAAAGTGATCATCTGTCAAGAGAATGGATTTTTGGTTCAAAGGATGATGAGAGAGAGAAAAAAAAACAACAACAACGTGGAAACAGGCTGACTCGTCCTGAAGACAGATAACACAGATTACTGTAAACAAACCTACAGTTCTCTCAAACATGGTTATTTGTATAGAGACCAGCTTCCATGTTGAACTGTGACCTGTCCCCGACTCGGTTTCAAAATCAGTGGTTTGGTTAAATGGGATGAACTGACTTCATTCACAACCAGTGTGAATGAACAATTGTGCCATCCTGGGCTGCATTCAGTCACAGCGTCCAGAAATCTCTGTAATTAACTTGATTATTAAAATGTTGGAATAAAAAATAAAAATGTCCAAATCTATAAAAAGAGATTGTTTACTAAATATAAATATATATCGTGCTGGAGATTAACCACAAATACACTACACACAACAGCTGCTGCTGTGAGGGAAAGATGCAGCTCCTCTTGTCATGCGGAGACCAATGTGTTTTTTTCTATCTGTAGATCACTGACCAACAAAGGAAGACTCAGAGACACGAGGCAATGATCATTCACAGCCAGAGTGAAAGCCAAGCTGCAAATGTCCAAACAGAAAGGCAGTCTGCGGTTTCAGTAGCAGGAAAAAAAAAAAAAAAAACATGGGCTGACTCCTCCAACATGTTTTCATCACAGCGTTTTTACAACAAACATGCAATTGTAACAGTGTGAGAGAGCAGTGCAATGAAAGAGAGAAAAAGACAAGAAAGTTTAATATCTGGTACCACCTGCTGGTCAGAGTCAGAGCAGATGAAACACCAACACATCGACACACTGTCATCTATTCTTTTTCACCTTAATGCTCATAAACTCCTGAGAGAAAAATATACAAGTGAAGTGAAGCCAACACTTCACAAAGACATGATACAGAGCATTTAAAAACAGCACAGAGCTTGTCTGAGTGTGCTGTTTGAAGGCGTAGAGGGAGGGTTTATTCATGATGATGTTTGAAATCCATTGCCTGAGAGTTCTCCAGCCTATTAGAACCAGTAAAACAACATGAATATTCAATGTGAAATGCCCCTCTCCTCCGGATGGCCCCGAGGACTCGCAAGCTGATTGTGATCCATGGCAGCTGACAATCGGCCCATTGCAGAGGGCCATAACCTGGTACTTGTGTGCTGATGACAGTGTGAGGCGCCGGCCTCAAACGGAGCAGTAATTGGACATTACTCCTGCGGAGAGAGGCTAAAAGCATCTCCGCCACTCTTTGTGCTGACATCCCTCTTTTACTCTCATCACACTCTTCTCCATTTCCCTTCGCTCTGGCCAGCGCTCCTTTAATTGTAATGGCCTTTCTGGGAGTGTTAAAAGCAGCTCAGAGACACTGGACATCACTTTAACAAATACAAAGAGAACCTTCGTCATTTACACTCCTGAGCTCTCTGTCTGTGTTTGTGTCTTTACAATGGAAGCTACAGAGTCCACATTCATCACAGTGTGTCTATTGAGACTTTTCACCCTTTTGTGGCGATGAGTATATGCAACTGAACTGACGATATCTGTAGTGTATCGCCATACTTGTGTGTGTGTGTGTGTGCCAGTTAAATCATCATCATCACGGCGATCTTTCCTCTTTAGCCCCAGATGCTAGTGTTTATCTGTGTTAATAATGTAAGGGTGGGTTTAACAGCTCGCTGGTTGCTTTGTGCTATCACCATTAAGTCTGAGCTTTAATTTTTAATGAGGAGAAAACAAACTCTTACAGCTTCACAACATGAGCAAATGGCTATGAGGTCAAATTCCACCAATCAGCCTGCAGCAATCAGCCCAGAGCAATCAGTGACATTGGTACACTTTGAATTAGTTTGTGCATCCTGGGATCAGTCGATACTCATTGTGCTGAATGTGTGTCTGGTTAGATCAAGCCACTGTCTTGTCCATGTTTATTTTAGCAGTGTATACTGTAGAACTGTCCCATCTGTCTCTAACAGATTGGACACTGACAAATATGTGACAAATGTAAAATAAGAGTATAAAAGTGAGATTAATTTCCCAACTAGAGGAACAACAAGAGCTTTCATTAACCTCAGGGCAGCAGAAGACCCTCAACTTAATTATATCATTTTAGACAAGACAAGTTTCATGAAGCTTTACAGGGTGCTACAGAGGTACACTTGTTTAGGAAACTCACCACAGAGCTGAAGGCTTCAGATAGAAAGCATACACTATTAATCACTGGAGGACACATTCACATTTGTTGTGTCTGTGATCCTGAAAAGTTTGTTTTTGGCGATGAGCAGCTCAGTCAGAAACCTTAAAATAAGGACACATCTTTGACTGCTGAGCTGCTGCATTACACGTTGTTACACTTTGTGTTATTTTGTGTTTAAGCTCTAGAACTAAGAACCACTCTGGACCTTGAACATACACTCAGGACACACCGACAACGGTTCTTTGAAGCTGCTGATTGCTGCTTTCTGTCAACATTCAATACTGGCAAAAAAAAAAAAAAAACTCTACAAAAATAATTTGAAAAAAATAAATAAATAAATAAAAATCAATACAAATATTCACACTGCCCCAGCATTTTACACTGTACCTGACAGAGTGGAAAAATCTCTGTAACAACATTTATATCTCAGTACAGAAAGACGCATGTTCACAGTGAAACATCTCTGGGAGGCACACTTGTAAGCGCACACATCTGCAGTGACTGGAGTCCACACAATATGCCACTGAGGCACCCGGTTCACGGGCGAGTTGACCCGTTTCCCATGTGAGTGATGCTATGTGGCACGAGAAAATAAAATTCAATTTATTCTAGGTAGTGTAAATATCTGGAAAGTCAGTGAGCTATCACATCTGTCTCATTACACTAACAACTGTAATCCTGCAGAGGGGGGTTGGTTGTAGCAGGAGCTGTAAGCTCCACCTGCAGGTAACAAAGGAAAAAAATATATTTAGAGGCATATGGCAGCTTGTCGTGATGCTGTGTGCAGTTAAACACTTAGATAGTCCACCAACAGATAGCTGATAGAGTATTTCAGCGTATTAGCTGAAATTAAACAACTGAACTGTTTGAGAAATACAATAATAAAATGGTTTAGGTTTGGTTGGTTTATGTAAAAATATAGAAAAAATCAACAGACCAAATTAGAGAAAAGAGACAAACCTTGTTGTGTTAAAGCCAACAAAGAAAAATAGTTTGATTTCTCCTGATACTAAATAAAAGTTCAATGAAAGGCCGATATGGGCTTCAAATATCAGTACACATCAAACACAGTTTTTGTTTCTAGCAGCTCTTGTACAATATCGCCAACACACATCTCATCACGGAGCTTCAAAGGAGCTGCAACTCTCTCCAACAATGATCTTCTCTTTGAGCTACACGCAACTTTCCAATTAGCTGCCATGTCAGAGTGATTGGGCTGCAGAGCCTTGATTGGGCCTGGAGGCCCGCTGACGAACACTGATAGAGGCTAAACCAGGCCAAGCTGTAATTGATATTATGGAGAGGGAGGAGGAACTGTGTGTGTGTGTGTGTGTGTGTGTGTGTGTGTGTGTGTGTGCGTGCGTGTGTGCGTGCGTGTGTGTATGTACTTTAGCCTATTATGTGTATTATAAATTCCTGTCACTCCCTTGTGGCATACGTTGATTAAACTGATTTCTACTATAAAACATTTCATGAGTGTACTGCGTGGTGTTTGCTTACTGATGTTCAGATCAGTGTCTTCTAATAATAATTTCATAAATATTTAGTATATCCAATTAATCCATAATACAGCTCCCTAATTCTCATCTCTTTGTATAGTATTTTACGGTACAGCATAAAATGTGTACAGAACCCAATGTCACGCACACTGAGGCAAACCAACCATGGACTCGAGATTCTATGCGATGGAGTGGTATGACGGCTGCAGACGAACCACATGGACTGTGTATATTTCCACAGATCTAAGCTGGTTGTGATTGATCTTTCCTCTTGCTATTAGATTGGTATTGATGTGCTGGTATGGTCCCACCTACAGTCAGGGTCACGCTTCAGAACCTCAAATTTAATCGAAATAATAATACATTTTTTATGATGAAGCTGCACAGAGGTTTGGAAGCGAGTGCTGTGTTGCAGGGAGTGTGCAGGGTAACATTAGGACTGAACGTTTACGGCCAGCATTTACGAGTGTGCACTAAAACACACCAAGCACACGGTGGAAACTGGGAAACATAATGACAAAACACTTTGTGTTTAAGATCCAAAAGCTACTAAGTTCATTCAACATAAGGTTTAGTCTCGGCCAAACAATCCACATTTTAACAGTATTCACTTTCAAAATGTATGGTTAGCAACTGCAAATACATGCTCCACATCTGAAAGCTATTTAGAATTCTTCACCTACAAACACAAGTATTTTCTCATCCTTCCTGTCTTTCAGCAACCTTGGAACATTTCTCAATGTAACTTTCTTCAATCTATCATGAAAACACAGCAAGAGGGAGTGTCCGCACACCTAAAACAAATAAAAACACCAACACGATGAGCTGTCAATGATAGTTCATCCATGAAAAAAGAAGCTTCTTAACTGTTTTCACACAAACAGGGCCGACCTTTTCTTTCTTTTTTTTTTTTTTTTTCTAAAATATTAATTATACATAGGGAGGGAAAGCAAGTGAAGAAAAGGACCAAGAGAGAAGGAATAAAAGAGAAAACAAGAGAAAGAGAGAAAGAAGAAAGCTGGTTGGATATATAGAGAGATAAAGAGAAAGAGGGTGTGCAGCGGTGTGGCAGAGGCAGGCAGAATTAAAGAGGCTTTTTTGTGGCGTTTAATATCCATTCATTGGCTGGACTGCTGACACAGTGAGAGCACTGCGCTCAGGATTTATAGCCACTTCTAATGGGCATGCCCAGAACCAAAGCACTGCAGTCAGCACATTCTCACTCTCTGCACACACTCACAAAGACAGCCCACTGAACACACACACAGACACACAGACACAGACACACACACACACACACACACACCTGGGTGTGCTGTAGATGTCTGAGCACGTATCAGTTATCCAGCAAATGTGGAACGTACAAATGTGGTCCTGTCGTGTGACTGTATGCAACAAAATGAGCACACACACACACACACACACACACACACACACACTGACCTGCCCAGCTGGGGGTCTCCATGTACAGCCTATTGGACGGGAAGAAGGGACCTTTGTGGCACCCTGTTAGACAAGCAGAGCACAGAGAGAAAAAAGGTCAGCCATCAAAGACACATTTGAACATTAAATACAGGTTGTATCAGTCACCTGAACACCTGTTAGAAGTGTGAGGTTTTAACCAGCCAGTATGAAGTGTGTGTGTATGCTATCAGGCAGAGTGGAGTGTGTGGAGCTGCAGTCAAACATTATACTGTAGTTCTCAGCGCTGTCATAGGAGAATGATATGATTCACCTCTTTGAAAACAACAAAGCAGGCTCAACACTAAGCTGCACCTCCGCCCTGCAATAACTGCTACTATCATGAAGGTTAGAATGATCATTCTTAAACTGTTTTAGTGACCCAAAGGTATGATCATGACAGTGTATTTTATGATGCTGTTGTGTTTTTTATGCTACGTCCACCATATTTATACCTGTAAAGGCAGATTACATATTAGAAACACCTCTCGATATAACTCAGTACAATCCAACACAAACTGCACAGTAGAACCTTCATGAACGCAGGTTCATTACAGGTCTGTTGTATGAGACTACATTAGCTTAGCTAGATATAGTTCATAAACTGAGTTACAAATGGTTAGTTAGGTTGGTTTAGTCTATAAAATGTAACAATTATCACGTTTTTTTTTTAGTTGTCTTATGTCCACTGTCCTTTGTAAATGCTCAATAAATTCACAATAATGATGTTCATTCAGCAAACAATAGCAAACAGATAATTAGCTGTCAGCACAATGTTTAATATACTTTTTATCTGACCCTGACTCAAAGCAAGAGCAGCCATACGAATACATAATTTAACAAATATAGACTAAATGTCTACAGCAGATGCATTTATCCTCCTTAACACGCATGCAAGAACACACACACACACACACACACACACACACACACACACACACACACACACACACGTACTGCTCATAGTCTGGGGCATAGACACTTTTACTGGCTTACATTTACTTTCTAACAAATACTTAAATAATATTCAATAGGTAGTTTCTTTTCTTTCATTTTCAAAAAAAGAAGCAAACTGACATTTTCAGTACACACTTTAACTGAACTAATATGTGTTTAAGGGGCACTGCAAACACCAGCTAGCACACAGAAATTTTAATTTTGTCTGATATGTGCATTAGGAGGACATAATTATGGTGTCTCTCTGGATGTGATTGTTTTTAGGTTGGAAAATAAAGCAGCATATAGACTGCAGGACACTGAAGCATCAGACGGTTTCAGTTTAGTCCAAAGATAGCAGCAATCAGGCCCAGGGCGGTGACACTCTTATGTTTCTGGAAGCATCACTATAAAATTGGACTTAAAGGATCTCTGTCACATCATGTTGCTCATCACAGCCATATGTCTACCTGTATTATAATTAAAAATATGGAGCTCCAGGCGACACTGTGGCCAGACTCATTAAAAAACAAAAGATGATGCATATAGCCATTACCCCGGTTTAACCAATGTTGGATGGACATACTGGGTGAAGACTGGAAGGAACAGACGGAACTGTGTGAACTGCTTTCAGTGTGTCAACATGCCTGTTGTTTGCATATTACACAAAATGTAACCAGCGGATCTGCATGTGTAAGTATGACTCCATTCACAGACTGCAGGTGAAACCGATGACAGTATAAAGAATGGACAGAGCCTGAGTGACGTCACCCGTAGGTTTCCGAAGAACTTTTTTGAAGCTGAAAATGACTGCCACCATGTTGGATATACTGCTTCTTTTGCCTCCCATCTAATCTAAATATCGGCAAAGACATGGATCATCGGCGGAATAACACCTGGGTGCTTGTATATGCCATCTGTAACGGCACGTACCTGTCAATCACGCTGTTATGCACAGCTTCGAGCCTTAATATCATCTGAACAGATGAGTTAAAAATAAAAATCACAGTTTTCATGGATGGGGAAATTAGAGAGCAAAACCATTGTATGACCGAGGCTGTAAACTATTTTTTTTTTTTTCTGCTGTGACATTGGGCATTTTAATATAGCTGCTTATGGAGGTTGACTCACTTCTGCAGCCTGTCTCAAGTGGCCGCTCGAATTACATTTTTTTGCACTTCCGCATTGACTACATTTCCCAGCAGTGGAGGTTGCCGCTTGGATGGAACACGTACTTTCCGCCTTCAGATGGCCTGCAGTGCAGGCTGCTAATTCTCTTAGATTACAGAACTGGTAAGAATCACATAATACAACAATCTGAATGTGTGATCACAGATCAACTGACTGAAAAACAATGCAAAACATGAATAAAGTTTCTATGGGTGTGTTTTCACCATATAAAATGACAAAAATATTATGAAAAAAGTGTGCTGAGCTGTCTAAATGGCCTGAACAGCAGGGCAGCAGACATCATTGGATTAGCATGGCCACAGTCTCTACCGCTATACTCTTACCGTGGTGCACGGTGAGTCACTCAGTTACCAAATTGGGCCAGCGGAGGAAATAACCACAGTGCTGCCAAAATCAAGTGCAAAGTTCAGTCTAGACCTGCTCTGTAAGTGTCATAAGATAACTTCTGTTATGATTTGGTGCTATTTAAATAAAACTAAAATGAATTAAAACCACTGAGATAAATCTATATTTATATCATGCCCATGTATGCTTCTTTCAACCCTAGATATGAAGTTATATAAACACAGCCAGAGTTTAGTCACACTAACTAACACTTTTCTGTTTTCTTTGTCGAGATAATAACGCTGATGATGTGAAAACAAAGTAAAGATTTTGGCGTTCCAACAACAATAATACCGATATAACAACAATAACAATGTGTGTGGCTGAACTATGTTCAGTAACAGAAATCATGTAGTGGTCTAACACTAGTTACCGCAGCGTCTGCACTCTGTAAAAAGCTCATCTGTCATCAGTGTAATTAAAAGTGCCTCCTCGCCTGTTGTTGCTGCTGCTGGCTCTAATGAATAGCAGGAGGATAAATAACAGGTTTAGGAGCTGCTAGGTTGGGAGGAATTAAAACAGCAGTCACTCTCACTGACCATCATGGCCACAGGAAATAATGCCAGATATCACTGAGAGGAAGGATGTGAAGTCAGGACCCACCAGCTTTTTCGGCATCGCCACTTTGTCTGATCAACTGCTACTTCTGAAATGGCTTGTGATTGGCTCAAGAAAAAATATTACTTTAAATGTGTGTGTGTGTGTGTGTGTGTGTGTGTGTGTGTGTGTGTGTGTGTGTGTGTGTGTGTGTAAGCACCTCGCTAGGGGCCCCTGGCAGGTGACTGGGCCTGATTCCATTAAGCAGCCAGTAATTTGGCCCACGCTTAATCAAATCAACTTTAATACCTCTAATCAAATTACAGCAGCCTCCTGTGTCCCATCACACAGAGCCAGAGAAGAAGAGATGTAGAGATGGAGGGACAGAGTGAGACAGAAAAAAGGAGACGGGGAAGTCAGAGTAGAGTTACAGTACTCAAAAACAGGGTTTTGTGCAGAAGGTGTGAATAGAGGGGGTGCGAGTAACCTGGCTTAGACATGATGAGAATGAAACAGGAAGAGGAAGAAGATGAAGGTGAGGTGAAGGAGCAAGGCAAAGAAAGAAAGAAGTGATGAGATCAGAACAAGGAGTCGAAGAGATGAAAAAAAAGACGAGGGGAAGATGCGACAAAGAAGAGTATGTGAGAAGGATTATTTCAAATTTAACTGCAATCACACATGAAATGAGTGATCTTTTCTAACATGACAGTATGCAGTTTTATCCTTTTACTTTTAGTGCAACACTGCAAGGACCCTATTTGTGTTTCAAAGGAATTTCATCATAAATGCTCTTTCCATCATGCAAACACAAAAATCTCCTTAAACAAAGCCACACCTGTGATGTCCAAGCAGCCATACACAGTGTGATCTGGAAAACTAAACATCACATTAAAGTGAACACACAGTTAAGAATTTATAATTTGCTTTTCATGAAGACGATAATGAACTATTTTCCCACTTGAGTCAAGTTGAGTAGAGACAAAGATACTTACAACAATCATATTTATACATAAAGGATACAGAGCAGTTTTATCATCAAAGATTGGAGGTGGGGCTGCTGTGGTTCACCTGTGACTGCCTCTAACAATGGTTGAGGTTGTCAAAGATAATGCAGAAAGGTGTATTATGATAGAAGAGATGCTGTGTGGGTAAAAGCTTCCCATTTAATCATCTGTGTTCCACCTGATTGTACAACCTCATGGCCCGCCCTCTGAGATGACTTGTTATTTCAAGTTTATATACAGTATCAGATTCCATAGCCTAATAACCTACCCAGCCTCTATGCCCAGAGGACTGCCCTGCTCTGTAGGCAACATGTTTGACCATGTAAACATGTTGTAGTTAATCCAGACAACAATAATTTGTGGCATTGTCATCTCAAATGTTGTAAATGAAATTAAAGACGACAGAGTGGTCTGAGAGAGTTGGCAGCAACACAGAATGACTTGCAAAAATAACAAGATACTCATCAGTCTTGAAGAGTGAAGTGTAAACCAAAGTTATCAGTGGAAAATTTGCTCTTAAGCATTCTCATGACTAATGCAGAAAACTTATGAATGCTGAATTTCACCTTTACGAGTCTGGCAGCCAACCCCATAGATACGTAGCTAACTTGATGCAGCCAAAAACTGATGGACTCCAAGGCCATCACCTATGTAGACTCTTCAGGCAGAAAATGAAATGGCTATAATGATATCAGTTCTATTTTTCAATGATTCTATGAGAGGCTATAAAAATCAGAAAGAAACAACTTGAGTAACGCTGCTGTACAGGACTTTAATTAGCTTAACACTTTCGGAAAAAGTATGTGTTGTGCTGTAAGCAGTTGGTAGGATGTTGCAAAGTGGTTGTCGGGTTGAATAGGGTGTTTCTTTGGTGATTGGTTGTAGGTTGTAGCAGTCACAGATGTGTCAGCAGTAGAATTAGTAAACGTATCAGTACTCTCAGAGGTAGTACTAACAGTGTTTGTAGAAGCAGCAGCAGTTGTATGAGTCATAGTGCTGTAAAAATGCTTCACAAAAAACAACAGAAATTGTACTGAAGCAAAACAGAGCATGACTGATGTCATACCAGAACACCCTCAAAGCTTACTGCTAAGTCATTGTGTCTTGATGACAAGAGCAGGACAGACAGGGTTTTCAAACAGCAGAGATGGATGAGGAGTGCATCCAAACGTCACAGAGACACTGAGCTTTCACATAGTCTGAAGTCTGACTGTAGCTGTCTGGGATCTTTATGGGAGACATTGTGTTGTGTTTACAATTATCTTACAGAGGGTTCTGTAAAATTACATTTTACATGCAAATGCTCATATTGTCCTGGTCACGTGCTATCCCCTGGCACCTCTTTCCCTTGACATCCCTCTGCTCTTATCCAGACTCAAGTTAAACCTCTTAAACCCTCCTGTCTCACTACTACCCAAACAGTTCTCCCAGCAGGTGTTTGTGAACCACGGCATTGCAAACTCTCCTGGTGAGGCAAGATGAACAGCTGCAGCACCTAGATAGATCTCAGCACCACTTTTACAAAACCACATGGAGCAAATGTTAATGAGAGCTCCCAAATGCCAGCACGTGGAGGAGATAGACCTGTTAAACACACAGTCACTGATATATGATGATGAATAACAGCATGCGCGCCTATGATACACTACGAGATCACCGGCACTTACAGAAAGGTGAGTTGGGAAAGAAAAGAGGACATAAAGGAAGAAAGGCAGCGAGCAGTCCTCGGGCTGTACCATGAGTGAGAGCAGGAAAAGAAAAAAAAAAAAGTAATTATTCTGAGGGTAGAAAAACGGAAGAGCAAGATATAGGACTGTATGTGGATAGGAAAATAAATAACAAAAACAATGAAGGGAAACGTGAAAATTAGGAGAGGGAGGAGATCCAGTGAAGAGTGTGTGCATTATGTATATAGAGATAGAAAGGCCAATAAAAAACAGTGAGAAAAGTGGAGGGAGATTGCTGATGGGAAGGACATAAAAATGAAAAACGACTAACAGTAAAGCCTCCAAAATAAGAGACAATGCAGAAAAAACAAACACTCCTACAAACAGCAAAACCATGCATAAATAATCACAAAGAGCACAATGCTTTACTTCCAATTTGTGTTGATTTAAGAAAATGTAAGAAGCTGTAAAAGGTGACAAGGATGTAAAGCCACATCATAAAAATCCATCATGTCATAAGCAAAATCATTCCCGCTCTGGGATGAAGGGAGGAAGTCATTTGCTGTTTGTTCAGGGATAGAGAGTTGTTATTTTGCAGCAGCGATCACTGTTTGGTTTGTGCTTTAGAAACACTGTGAAAGTTCCTGATGGCTGGGTGGTTGGGGAAGGGAAGACATGAAGTCTGGATTTTATGGTAATGATGAGAGCTGCGCTGAGAGGATGTCAGCTGTTAACCAGCAGTGATCTCATAGATTTCATCTTGTTTAATTGGTAACTCCTTGGCTCGGAGTAATGGGCCTTTTTATTTCAGATGTGTACATGCTGCTGGGTGACGCTATCTACCGATGAGATCCCTACCTGACTTTCTTTGTCTTTCCTTTAAGAATATTTTACAGACACCATGATGATACCGGATACTGTTTAATCACTCCTCTCATCCCACCATGGTGTGAACAACTCATTTTACTGATCTAGGTACATGTGGTTTACCAGATGGCAAATGACACTCAACTGCATGCCCCCAATGAGGGACCAGGGGCTTGTCCCTTGCTTAAGTGACATTTGATGGGATGGGGTGTGATTAGAACCTCGGGATGTAATTGTATTTTTCCATAGTGAGGGCACAAAAGGAGAAGGTATTAAATATGCCACTGCACAGCCAGCGTACAATGGTGACTTATACACAATAACCAAACTAACCAAATGAAGTGCTGCCAGAAAATGTCAATTTAGTTGAAAAGAAGGATTCAAAAAGAGAGTGTTAGCACTGTTCTAACAATTTACAGCTTTGAAATACAGTAAATCACTGCATGAAGACTAGACTCACACACTTATCACGTGGAATACACACATTTTTCATATTGTGTTGCATAGCATACACTAGATGTGAGACCCCTGACATACACTTTGATTTGATAAAATAAGAGCTGCACACCTTAACTACATGCTAAAAATGTGTAAATGCATCTCCAATGTGTAATTATTATGTTGTGGGTAGTGATGTTGTTGTACTGGATGCCTTTCTAATATTATGGAGTGGGCAAAATATTAGAAATAGCTCTCAGTTTAATGCAGTCCAGTTTAACAGCTCTGCATGCATAGTTTAATGAATACCTCTCATCAAAACTGACCACTATGATCTTTGAAAGGGAGAATTTAGAGCAGAGCTGTTGTATTGAGTTGTATTACTCTGTTTTATTATTTTCTTAAATGAACTGACGGTGTAATGCTGTGAGTGATTTAGATAAAAAAACATGCATTCAGCCTTGTAACAGTACTATAAGCACTATAAGCACTGGGCTGAGTGAAGCCATTTTACTGAGGTAGGAGCAAGGTGATGGAAGAAAAGTGGCAGAAGCAGTGAGAGCCACGAGCTGTAACTTCGAACCGCACCACGTCCACTCCATTAACGTTAAGAGCCAAGTTCTCCAACTACCTGGGCTGAAGATGTTTTACAAACTGAGGTAGGTATGATCTCTGTGGATATCTGGACTATCATACAACGATGTGGACACACTGAACAGACACACCTAGTAGCTGGCAGCAGGACTACCAAAAGAGAACTTTCTTTATCACAAGTACAGATACTGACATGTTTTACTCGGACACAAAAGTACATTATCCATATTTGTTTCAGCCAAGTACTCGCACATCTAGTTAGAATGTGTACTTGCATGTATTTAAGTGGACGATGCAGTGTCCTGCCACATGAGCCACATGTGTTGGGAGTGAGCCCGGCTCAACTGTTTTACCTCATGACCCTGCGTTGGCAACCCCACCATGCAGATGTACCGGTTCCGTTCAAGTCAGAACTCCTCTGATGGAATGGGTATGTTATGGATTCAGTCTACACCTGCCGCATAATGGGTTCGCACTTCATGCACACCATTGCACCTGAAGTGTATTTTTAGGCTTTACCTATTGTTTTCCACTTACACGTTTCAGTGCATGATTGTGTTTTGGGATCAGCGCTGCAGCTGAACAGATCCAGTGGAGACACTGAGAGAGGACTGCAGCAGCTGCTTTTGTGCTGCTGGTGTGCCACTCTTTCACTGCACAGTGGGTGAGACAAGGCGTCAGCCTCAAAACTCAAAACTCTTGAACCCTAGCAACAACTGCAGGTTAGCATTAGGAAAGCTTGTGCAGCTGTGTGGTATATTCACTCAGTCTCAAATGTATTCAGATTTACACTGGTGGATGGTTTAGGAGGCATTTGATCAATGACAACCCAGGTTTCTAAGAGAGAAAACTGTTTTAGGACAGGAAAGGTTTGGCTGAGGTCTCTCTCTTTTGAGATCTTTTTTTCTGCTTGATTTTCACAGTCCCACATATCTCCATCTTTATGGTTGAATGTCCTTATTTTTTGAACACCCACAGTATGCAGAATGGCCGTTTCAGTTCTCACCCTCGTTTATTGTGCCAGGTCCACATAAAAGCTTGATAGTAGCCATATACTGCAGTATGCTTGGCTGTGTGTTATGGCCGCTGATCTTTATGTCTGTACAGGAGGAAGACCCCAACATCAGCAAAACATCGCCTACATAGGCATTCATGCTTGTGGTGTGTGTGTGTGTGTGTGTGTGTGTGTGTGTGTGTGTGTGTGTGTGTGTGAGAGACAGAGAGAGAGAGAGAGAGAGAAAGTGTGCGTGTGTGTGTGTGCATGATGGAACTCTATGCTGCCACCACCACCAGTCCATCTGCATACATTTTCCCAGGGGATGCATACAATAGGAACACTTAAATGAGCCATGCATAAATGGATGAAGCCGCTCTCGCGTCATACGCAAGGCCCCGTGTGCTTTCCTGGTTGCATGTGTTTTATTCTCCCTTCTACATGCCTGGTGGTGGCAGTTTGGTAATTGAAAGTGAAATGGAGAAAAATAAAGAAAGAGAGGGTGGGGATATGAAGATGGAGTGGGATGAGGAGGGAGGGTGAAGTTGTAGGCGTCAGACACAATTAACCCCTGGAATAATTCAGGGATCAGATGTGCTGTAAACACCCGGAATGGGAAAAAAGAGGAGGCAGGGAATAGGGTGGGGAGTGAAAGGAGTAAGAAGAAAGAGTGTAATATGATATTCTCTCTGTGGATACATGGATCCAAGCATGTGCTGCATTTGTGTGTGTGTGTGTGTGTGTGTGTGTGTGTGTGTGTGTGTGTGTGTGTGTGTGTGTGTGTGTATACTGTATACGCACACATGTGTGGACCTCTATTGCATTTGACTACACATCTCCCTCTTTGTAAACATCTGAATTCCTCCATGTCCGATGCACAAGTTGTAAACTGCCATCTCTGGGAGGGTGAACTCTATTTCACGGGTTAGTGCTACAGCGAACAACAACAGCATCCAGCCTCTTGGCTTCATGAAACACAGTGCCTGCACACTCTCCATCTCACTAATACTCCATTTTCAGTTCCATCTCAGCAGCACTATCTGCAGCCACTGCTCTGGGCCACGGGGGGACCTTCTCTAACCAAGAACCCAAGCCAGATGAAGTTTTTTCTGGGAATTATGACCACAGCACCACTGGTTTCCCCTGAGGAGTACCTACTATATCTCTCTGGACCTTCCAAAACCCTAAAGACTTGCATTAAAGCATTAAACCAGCTGATTCAGATAGATTAGTTCTCCTACTTGTGGTAATCGAAATCAGCGGGGTTAGTTAGTGCAGGTTGGTAAATTAGTATTTCCAGTCTTTGGAAAATGGTCACCCACCTCTGAATGCATATAAACAAATCATCTGTTACCAAGCTGTCACACAAGAAACATCACGATGAGTACAACAGTAGAAATGCCACACGCCACCTGTTAAAGTGACTAAACTCATGGTACTGGCAGAGCCCCAAATCAAAAGGAAGATTAATGAAGCCATACAAAGAAACTCTTGGTTCTGCCCCTCTGGCAGAAGGCTGCGGCTCATCAGGACCAGAACCTCAAGGTCCTGAGGTTCTGGTCCTGGCCACAAGAACAGTTTCTTCACGTGCGCTTATCAACAAGGCCCGGAGCCCCCTCTGACACTGACTCTCTCCCTCTCTCCATCCAGATCTACATGCTACATTAACACAGCATCTACAGACTTTCTGTAGACCTTTCTTTCTTTCTTTCTTTCTTTCTTTCTTTCTTTCTTTCTTTCCCCACCAAGTATGAACAAAAAATAAATAAATAAATCAGTTAGCACGTTGGATACCTTTTTTCCTGCGATTCCACTTTATTTGACATAACTTTATTTATGTTACAATTTCTATTTCTGTGGAGTTCTTCAGTTAATATCAATGCCTGGTCTGCATTTCAGCTGTAAGTTTAGATTTCATAGCTTTCATGTTGTGCAAGGTGCCAACTGTTAATCAGGAGTGATACATTGTTGCATATTAAGCTCATATACACTATTTGGGGCTCACTATCCTGCCCAATGACACCTTGACTGGACATGAGGAGTGTGACCCACATTTAGTTAGAGCAGAGAGAAGGTGAAGTTAATGAAGAACCTAGTCTCTCTACACTGGCTTCTTGTAAAAAATAAACTGCGTTTTAGAGGAAGACATTCAGCCCATGGAGGCAGACACACACAAACACCTTGAGTGCTTTCCACACTACTTCCTGGAGCGCTAAAATTGCTGAGCTGAGAATAATCTAAGCTAGCATTTTCAGCTTGTGTCAGTGGCAGAGGGAAACAATGCAAGACTAATGGGCGAGTGGTAGAATAAGTGAGTGTGTGTGTGTGTGTGCGTGTGCGTGTGTGCATGCATTTTTGTGTGCTTGTATATTGTGTGCATGCACAACAGTCTTTCAGTGGTTGTTACCTTAATGCTAACTCAGGTTAATGTATTCAGTATACTTGGATTAATGCACCTTCAGAGGGGCTTGAGGTGGAGTTTGTGCTATCTCAGGCTAGGCTGCTAGATTGTGAGTATTTGGGAGGCCATGAAAGGAGATCGCCGTTGGGTGGATATCAACTACACAGTGACGAATCCACCCAAAATGTCATTTGACACTTTCCCTTATGTCCAAGCACTGCCACTGTCCAGCCACTGTATTACTTTAACATCTGGATTAATCATCCACATAGTGATGGGCCCCAGTGTGCAGTAGAAAGACCCAGACTCAGGAGAAAGGAGAAATATAGCCTGGGTCTGCTTTTGTTCTGCACTGTACTAAGTTAGCATAATTGAATATTTGCAGTCATGCACAAGCACAGCTTGTGCTAGTGTAAGATGGGACTCATTCAAAGTGAGACTGAAATTATATTTAATTTTGTCTGCAACATGCAGATCTGCTCTGCAAATTCATGTTCTCAGTTGTCTTTTAAGAAGATTTTTAGCCTCCCCCTAAATTTCATAAATGAAATAAAACATAACAGACAAGGCAGAAGTTAATAGGTTAGGTGAAGTGACAAAATTAGCACTATAGGAAAAACACACATTAACTAATGGCAATACACTATTTACAATAAGGCCTGGCCTGGACATACCTGTCCAGGCCAGGCCAGGCCAGGTACACATTGGCGCAAAGGTGAAAGCAGCCAAGAGGAGTTACGCTGAAAAGATCAAAAACAGCCTTTCAGCCAAAGACCCGGCGTCAGTGTGGAGAGATCTGCAGAACATCACCAACTACTGGAGACCATCTCCCAACACTGTAGAGAACCATCAACTGGCTGATGAGCTGAATGTGTTTTACTGCAGATTTGACACATTTACACCTCTCCCTGCCCCCCTCAGACATTAAAGACGCATCTACAGACCCTGCCATTCTGCCACCCCTCCCCTCTGACCCCCCACCAGCAGTCAGGATCTGTGAAGAGGATGTTTGTCAGCTTTTCCACAAGCAGAAGATCAGGAAGGCCACCGGCCCAGACGGTGTCTCATCCTCCTGCCTGAAGGTCTGTGGTGACCAGCTGGCCCCCATCTTCACCCAGATCTTCAACAGATCCCCGGAGCTGTGCGAAGTCCGGTCATGCTTCCAACTCTCCACAATAATCCCGGTCCCTAAGAAACCCACCATCACAGGACTGAATGACTACAGGCCCGTGGCCCTCACATCTGCAGTAATGAAGTCCTTTGAGAGACTGGTGTTGTCGCACCTGAAGGACATCACAGACCCCCTGCTGGACAAACAGGTCAGCAGATGATGCAACTGATGTCAACATGGGACTGCACTACATCCTGCAACACCTTGACACTGCAGGGACGTACGCCAGGATCCTGTCTGTGGACCAGTTCAGTGTTCAACACCATCGTTCCATCCATCCTCCACACAAAGCTCACCTAGCTCACTGTGCCCTCCTCCACCTGTCAGTGGATTACAAACTTCCTGACTGACAGGAAGCAGCAGGTAAGGCTGGGGAGCATCACATCCAGCACCTGGACAATCAGCACTGTGGTGTGCTCTCACCACTGCTCTTCTCCCTTTACACGAAGGACTGCTCCTCAAGAGATCCGTCTGTTAAACTCCTGAAGTTTACAGACGACACAACGGTCATCGGCCTCATCCAGGATGGTGACGAGTCTGCATACAGACGGGAGGTCAGACCCTTCCCACCCCGGACACAATCTGTCTGAACTTCTCCCCTCTGGCCGGCGCTACAGAACTCTGTATGCTAAAACAAACAGACACAGGAACAGTTGGCACAGGCTGTCAGTCAGTACGTTTACATGCAGCAAAAAATTTGAATTTCTGATCCTATCAGATAATGACATGAATAGGACCGGATCACTTGTCTGAGTATACATGCCGTTCAGAGAATCGGATAAATGGCCAGAGCATGGCTGACTCCGTTACGCTATGTGGCGCTGTAGCCCTCTCAACAAAGAGCCACGTCCGGTTGACCTCTACTTATCAGCAACAACAAACTATCTGACGGCATTCAAGCAAAGATTGCGTACGAGGAGATGGTCGATGCTACAGTAGCGTACATTTCGTGTATTATTTTCCTCCTAATAATGCATATAAAAGCAACAACACCGCTATTTAATACGACGTCTCCTTTCACTACCGGGTGAAAGCCCCAGCGGAAATTCTCGAGCATGCGCAGAATGCAAAATCCGATTTAGATCCGATTGCTGAGTATACATGGCGTTAAAATGCCGACTATGAACAAATTATCTAGGTGTTCTTATCCGATTTTGAGATGTCCGTTATGGTCCGAAGTAGGTCAGATTAAGGTGTTTACATGCATTTTAAAAGTCCAAACTATGTCTGATACGATCAGAAATTCAAATTTTTTGCTGCATGCAAACGTACTGAGTGTGATCAACAGCTAAAACCGGACACACAATGATATAACATTACTTTTTACATCTGTCATATTACCCTGTAAATCTGTGAAATAACCTGTACAGATTTATTTATTTATCGCAGGACTGCTTAATTTTGTTCTTCGGTGAGGTTATTGTTGTGACTGTTAATTCTGACTGGTTTTAATTTGGCACCATTATCCTGCACGGACCACACACACACACCTCTGTTGGCCTTAAACACAGCAACACATGCAGAGAGGAAATGTAATGCTCCCACTTCACGTGTTTCTTTGTCTTTACCTTTGAATAAGTGTTTGTATATATACATGCTAGTCTGTATAATACTGTGAAAGGGTGACTGCTGCCAACTGGACTCCAAATCCTTAAACCTTGAAGATGTTGATGCCAATTTCTGGTTATATTTATTAACCTAATTATTAGCCTCATACTTTGAAAATGAAGAATATTTCAACACATGATTTATCTACTCAAATAAACTGATTTAGTTTTAAGTTGCTCTGCAGAGATAAAAACTGTTGCTTTTTTTCTTTTCTTTGGCAAATTGTGAGGCAGAAGTGGCTGCCTCACAAAGTGAGAGTGAGGCAGAATGGTGGCTTCTGTCAGTCTGTGTGCAGGTGTGCTTGTGTGGGTTAGGATGTTTGCGTGTGTGTGATACAGACACAAAGCAATAGGGAACAAATAACCCATTAGGTGGTCATGCTAGACTCTCAGGGGCAGAAACGTGTGGGTTTGTGTGTGTGTGTGTGTGTGTGTGTGTCAGAGATGGAGAAAGGGGTCTGTCTGTGTGACATGATTGGTACGCATAAAAAGCCCCATTCTGCTGACAGTTGCAGAAAGACACAGAATAGCGATACACACACACACACACACACACACACACACACACACACACACACACACACACACACACACACACACACACACACACACACACACACACACTTCCACACCCTCCTCCACTCGCTCGTCCTGCTGCTGTCGCTTTATTGATTCTTAATGACACCAGAGTCACTGTCATGGATCTGCTGTGACCACTCTGCTGGCTCTGTTTCATTATACGTGGAGAGAAAGAGGCAGAGAGACAGAAAAAAGGGCCACACGTGAGGCTGTGTGTGTGTGTGTGTGTGTGTGTGTGTGTGTGTGTGTGTGTGTGTGTGTGTGTGTTTGCCTGCAGAAGCACAAAAACCCTCTAAGCTCCCTAATAGTCAAATCTCACCATCTTAATTAATAACACTAAAATATAAAGTCATTTAGGGTGACATATCCTCCTAAAACTGTGAACCACTCTCCAGCATTGTGTGGGTGAAAAATCTGTTTACTGCTCAGTGATGACTGAATTCATCTCTCGTCCCCAGACAGAGAGCTCTCGCTGCTGAATTGTTCAAACATAAGCAGACTTTTAGCTAAATGATTAATGTAATTTGGTTTATCATAATTACTTTATCCATTCTGGCCAAATAAGCAACAGGGTAAGTCTGTCAGCTCACCCAGCAGACAGAGTCATTGCAGAGTTTGACTGCCAGCAGACAAGAAATCCACTCCACAGACACGCTTCTGTAAATACTGAGGGGGACAGCCTGATACGGGGCAAATACTAAGCTGCTAGTCCAAAAAATGTTTTGAGTCAGCAGTAAAGGTTCCAGTCAAATGTTGCACAAATGTTAAAGAGTACAGAAACAGGAGTGCATAATCAACACAGTACATGTGACTATTTTTAGGCTGATGGTGCTTTTCTACTAATGTGACAATCATATTAATTAAAGTAAAGAGAGACGACAATGTTTGACATCTACAGTGAGTGTTGATGGTAAATACATAAATGTAAAAGCAAATGGGAAACTTTTAGACTTTCAGTGATGAATCATTGTGTTCTATCTTTTGTTCTTTTGTTGTATTTTTGTTGTATGTTGTGTGTGGATATAAAAACACTCAAAACATTTAAACATCATAGTCAAAGTTCAATTTAAAATGGATTAAGTTGTTATACATCTCACGTATGATCGTGGTGACATTACAACTTATTCATGAGCATGAAACTAATTAAAACCACAGCAATGCTACTGCAACATCAACAATGTGGTGAATCAAGAAGAGGCATACCCAAACAAACTAACAAACTAAACTATAAGATCATTTCTGAGGCACGAACATCTAGCCATAAAAAGCAGGTCATTTTATCTATGCAGAGAACTGCAATATTTAATAGTGAGTGCTGTTTACACCACCCATTCCCCACAAATGAGGATGGAGCTCTAAAACTTCTTTATGCAAACGGATATGCATTTCATATTGTTTGTTTGTACTGAGTCATTTTACAATCTTACAATCAACCTGAACAAACAAAGCCCATATTCACACCAGTGATTGATACAAGATGGGTCAGTATGCAGCGTTAAAGCCATTAACACTTGACAAACTTGCAACTGCAGAATGTGGCAGGTGAGCAATTTATCAAAGGGGTAGTGATAGCCCATACAGTAGTAACCTCTACAGATATTTGCATATGAATGCAGAATCTCAGGGCAAGATTTCCATAGTCTATTTGTAGTACTAGTGGGATTGACCAATCACGTTTGAGCAGGCTTTGGTTGGATGCAGGTAAACACTCCATGTGGAGAGAAAAGAGGTGGAATGCATTCACTGAAATGCAGCTTTGGAAGTTCCTAATCTAACTGTAACCACCAGAAACCACAAAACATTGGCTATTGCCACCAGAGGCTAAATGGTTGTCCGTCGATAGCCGATATGTTCCGAGATTGCTGATTTTGATACCCTAAAAAAGCAAATGCTGAAAAAAACACTGTGCAGTCACGGTGAAACTACCCAACAGTCACATTCAGGACCTGCACCACATTATTTATGAGACCAGAGTATCACCAAGGCTGCTGAAAACATGGTATATCAAAATAAATAAAGTTAATTCCATCCTGTGGACTTCATTCATCCATTCATGATACGTGAGTGACCATTATGTGTCTGAAACTGGAACACCTTCACTCAGCGCACGCATGCCTGACTTGGACTATAGCTCATCATTCTCTATCTGCTTCTCTTTCTTTACAATATATTAGAACATGCTGTTTACCTAAACCCCACCAACCCCACCAGCGTGGCAACGTGACATCCATCATATAAAAACTGGTTTGATGTTAAGCCAACAGCTGAACCTGACCAAACTTCAAATTCTACTACTAGGTGTGAACTGCTCTTTCCCACAACATGTTCCTGCAAATGTTTTAAAAGGGAAAATGACGGGATCATTGTTTATCAGCTTTGCAGCAATGTATTTCACAAACTAGTCAGCAACATACCATGAAGACTCAAGTGGTGACTTACAGACAGTAGTGCTCAGAATTGACATTAGGCACATAACACCTGCTTGATTGGCTGAGATTTTGGAGTTGATGTTGAAGCACCACCTAAAGTTCAACCAGGACAAGACTGAGCTTGTGGTTCTCTAGGGGAGCACCCTTAATTAAACACATCAAACCACTAGACTAGACTTTAATTACACCTGACAATCACACACATGCCACACTGAGCTGGAATGTCTAGGCCAGTGGATGTCAGAATAGGGTCCAGAAAGCCCCTGGGGTATTTTGTGGGGCTTCTAGGCAGTTGTCAGCAGAGTGCTGCTTATTGGCTATGGTGACACATGCAATACCAGTCACATCATTGAGACACAATTCAAGAGTTTCTGGACTCTATTAACTATGCAAACACACCTCACCAGAAATTAGCTTTCTTGTGCCTCCTTTATTGAGGGGGTTGTGCAGACTGGCTGTATAAACATTAATGTCTAGCTTGAATTTGATCTGAAGTCTAAAGATCTGGACCAGCAACCGGCTGTTTTAATTTCTGAGGTTCAACTGAATCAATACGAAAACAACAATGTCGATACAAGATACAAGATTTCAGAATTTCTAGGTCTGTGGCCAGGACATGATTGATTCAAAATGGCTCCTTATAAACCTGACACAGAAATGCAGCAGCACACACCCACAAGCACGTTTGAGAAACGCAAAATTAGAACTATCCTAACGCCACATTCAGACAGCACTCCTCTGGCTGTGGTGGTCCTCACGGGGTGTCTGCAAAAAAAGTGAGCCAGATCCAACTTTTGGAAAAACTCAGTCCGACGTCACGCTGAAATGTCTCTGAAACTGAAACCATCTGAACTCTGATACTCTATTGTGTTCTGCCTTTGTTTATGTCATGTACCAGCTTCTAAATATGTGTCTGTCTCGCAATCTACACTGCAAAATAGTGACACGAGCAAACCTGCATCGTTTCGCTGTGGCACCTGATCCTGTCTGCATGCATGCTAAAACAGCCATTTAGATAGTTGTAATGTGACATCATGGCTACTTGGAAAATATCCATCAGCATTACACCTTTACCTGCTCTAACCATTTACAGACCATTTTCAATGGAGAGAGCTAATTATGTTAAATGTGTTCGTAAACAGCTAACATAATATGTCACCAACAAAAAGACAGATAGATGTTGAATTGTGCCACTCTGTTTTGCATCTATCAGTAGTAAAGCAGACAGTCAAATGCAATCAGAAACTACAGTGAGACAGCTGTAGGATTTTTTTAAGGCTTACAGTGTTTGGATTCAAACCACTCCAGGATACAATTCAATCTGTATAGGCAGCACTGAGGCAGCAGCGTTGAAAATCTGCCACAATTACCCAAACACGTTGGCTGCCGTCGTCTATAAAGATGTGGCAGAGGCCAAATTAAACATTCATACCACTTGAAAACAGTTATAAAAATAGATAGGTATATGCAGATTGCCTAAAGGCTGCAAGTGTTACTGGTGTTTTATGTTGTCTGAAATGCAGTTTCTCATTGTAGTTGAATGCTATGTCAGCTTTAGCAAGCTGTCCTGCATTGAAGTCTACAGTCAAAGAAGTCCTGGGGGCAGTTGAGGGTGGGAATCCAATTCCTTTAACTGAGTTGGTTGTTTTATGTGAACATTCACATCAGGGACTCCAAAACAGTAAAGTCAGCGAGCTGAGATGACTGGCAGAAAAGCATGCAATCAATACTAATTGCAGGCCATAAATGAGAAAATATAATAGGAAACACTAACATAAAAAGTATGAAGAATATTATTTGTATCTGACGCTCTCATTCTCTCTTACTCTAGTAGGGCATGAGTTAAAAGTAAAAACAAAAAGAAAAAAATATGTTCTTTAAACATGTGCATGCATACAGTGTTTAAATAAATACACATACAATTTATCTGTAACATAACACATGTAAATATAGAATATGTTAAAATATCTATTCACTTTGCCAGAAGTTTGAGTCCAGTAGGACCTCAGCAGCCTCCCAGTCCAATGATATCCACACTGTGACAGAGTGAGGATGAGTTAAAGTTTGTGTAAAAGAAATTCTTTCAAAGATTTCAAAACACATTAAATATGTTGGAAAATAGTTGCTGAAAACATATGAAAAGACTTTGAACGATACATGACTGAAATGCGGAGTTTCTTTTTTGGTCCGACAAACTCAGAACACATTTTTATTCTTACTTTACACAGACCTTAAAAAGTTTAATGGCCTTTGCAGGATCAATCTCCTGTGGTGCTCAGTGGAGAAGAAGCTGCTTTAGCAGACATGGTACAGTATGCTAACCAACTTGGGCAGCATCCTCCTTCTCTTCTCTGTCACTACCTCCAGACAGTCCACAGTTCAACACCTCCTCCAAGAAAACTTCTAATTTTGTCTTTCCTTGGAAAACATGAATTTCATACAAAAATGAACTTTTAAACTTTGAAAAAAAAAAAAAAAAAAACCTCAAGCTCAAGCTCAAGTATCCCCATTCAGAATAACTATATAGACCTTTGCCATCAGACATGGCCTGACAAAAGACTAGTTTGTTTCAAGCATATGGACCCATTATAATGTGTTTTTGCACAGAACAAGGACTGTGCATTATGTATTACTCTTAGTGTTTGTCTAAGGATGTGGAAGGGTTAAAATTAGGAATGCATGTGCATGTGTCCAGTGTGTATAGCGGTGTGGAAGTATTACTTGTGTGGTTAATACTGACTACTAACACACACACACACACACACACACACACACACACACACACACACACACACACACACACACACACACACACACCTCGGCTGGAAAGTATTGCTTGCTCATTGTAAATAAAACATAAAGTCCCTGTTTCCCAGGAGAAGCCTACATTACTGTTTCTGCACAGGACAGCAAAGTTTGCAGCTACTGTAGATCTCTCTCTCTCTCTCTCTCTCTCCCTCTCTCTCTCTCTCTCTCTCTCTCCCTCTCTCCCTCTCTCTCTCTCTCCCTCTCCCTCTCTCTTTCTCTCACTCTCTCTCAATTTAATGTGATTTACAGGATTAATGAATGTAAAGAACAATATTGCCACTGCATCAAGATAAAAGTTCAACATTTTTACATGAAATGGCTTCACACTGGTGTGTGTGTGTGCACGTGTGTCAGTGACTGGTGGATGTGGTTTCACAGTGAAAATCAATAGTACAATAATCATACTCATTCATATGAGCAGTCGCAGAGGAGCATTTACTGTGATGATTATAAACATTAACACTGACAATACAGATATGAGTGAATAAATTATTCTGTTTCATTCCAAATGCACGCAGCCTTACACAGGTCTGCTGACCATGTTAATGATGGCTTGAAATTCGGCTACTTTCTACATTGTTATTTACACACTGTAAAGATGGAGAACCTAGTTTTGTAGGAGTGAGAAGCCCTTTTTGTTTGCTGGAGGTGAACAAAGGCAAGAATGAAAGCCCAACAATGAACTGAAGTGAAGTCACCTGAGAGTGTCAGAATCCGTTTGAATCCTGGTTTCCCACTAGCCGAGACGCACAGGAACTCAAAGAATTCATGTGACGCTGCCATGACGTCACCAAGGATACAAGATCCACAGTGCATGGCTCATTAGCTGCTACAGGATGTGACTAAGAAAATATTTGTACTAAGATACCACAATTTGAAAGCAAAAATAAAATAACCTGCAGCGGTGACATCAGGAGGTAGAGAGAGTCGTCCTGATGTGGAGTGCAAAAGCAGTTTGAATGGTTCAAAAACTAGAAAGGCGCTATATCAATTCAGTCCATAAACAGTCGCGGAAACTGTTCCATCAGTTTAACTGTCACAGTTTCCCCCACTGCCATATGAGGACCAGCCTGTTGTTCAAGCCACCGGTGAAGTGGTATTATGTCGTTTGAGCCTGAAGAAAACTCCACCAGACTCATCAAATGAACCAAATCATGACAGGAGGTGATCTCAAGTAAGAGGCTCACTTTGAAGCTGTTACCCATCATTGTGTGTCATTGTGGCTTGTTTCTGTGCCAACACATTAACGCAGTGAGTTTGTTGATTTTTCTTGCTTGTGTTGGTTTCAGCCATCGCACAATAAGCCAGTATTCTGAAATTCAAAGACCAGAGCCACGGCTGTCAAATCCAAGTCGGTCTGCTGGGTTCCTGAGTGATAAAATAGACAGTCACTGTGTTTTGCTACGGTGGTTAGGATTCTCATTACCTTGCTTTGTGTGTTTTCCCTCTCTGTGGCTCAGGTGACAGAGTGGGTCATCTAGTGATCCAAAGGATCTCTGGTTCCCAGCCATCCCAGCAAGATACTCAACCCCAAATTGCTCCCAATGGTTGTGCCTTTGGTGTGTGTGTGTCTGTCTGTCTGTCTGTCTGTCAGCTAAATATTTTTGTGAGCATTTGGGACAGGCAGTGTTGTATCGCTCCTGATGAGCAGTTGGGATTTCAAAGATGGTAGACTAGAAAAGTGCTAAGTAAATACAACTAGTACTACTTGAAGTCTTAATAAACTGCTTCTCCGAATTTTGATTCGTACTGTGTAGCCTTTCCTGGGAGTGGGAAGAGTGTGGAGCCACACACCGTGTTATGTCTAGGTTTCCTCTCGACCAGGGACACAACACCCACATACTATGTTTGTGAAGCGGAGCAGCAAACACACCATTAGCAAACAAGGGGACCAACCCACACACACACATCGCTTTACAAAACATTCAACTCAATTTAATCAGGCGATCAAATGAGCTCAGTCCATAGTCTGTTTCATGTGGTTGTAATGTTGCAGTATTAAGAGCTCAGCTCCAAAATCATTGTATGTTATTCATTTCAAACAAAAGAGATGCATACTGCACTTTTCTAATGTTGTCATGTTTTACGTTGTAATTTTAGGACTTGAGTAAGAATGTGGACATATTGCTATCTTTCCAATTGAGAGATGCAATGGCTGGGGTTGCAGGGACCATATGTGCCTTCAAAATAATCATCAGTAAATCATTAAAATATATTCTAAAAGCAGATGGGACTGGAGTTCTGTGCAGTCTTTTGTTGAACCTTGTGAGATGTCTTGCTGTGATGTTCTGGAGCAGTTGAAGCTTGGATAAGTTTGTACTAACTCCGACAGAAATAGAGTTGTAGAGTTTGCCAAGAATGATGCTTTTAATATTTTAAAACACACCATTCTTCAATTTGACTTCAATAACTAAGTCTATTACATTTTTTGTGTTAGCTGGTGTGTGTATTTGTGCTTATGGTACCTGGCAAGCAGGGGATCAGTTTAATTCATTTTTGTTCTTTGCTTTATACACAAGCCATAATTGTTTGTTTTGCAACCAGAAAGATTTGCTGCAAATAAGTGACACTCTCTCTCACTGGCCTGGAGTGGACTGGATAAACCTTTAAAGCAGAAGGACCATCAATACATTCTTTATTGTGGCTTCCGACAAAGCCCTTTTGAGTGCTTTATGTCGGCACTCGGCGAGCCTGCCATAAGTAGCCATAATCATTCATAAAGAGTTATGGCTAGTGGCTGCAATGCTGCAGAGGCATGGCGGAAAAGGCTGGAGAGGAAAAAAAAGAAGAGGTGGAGGGAAATGGGAGCAGAAGAAAACTCAGCAAGGATGGTAGGATAGATGATGAGAATGGCACAAAGAAAATCTCAGAGTAAAAGGCACACCACTGTGTTCTCTTATGGGATGTAATGTTTATCTGTGCTGTCTGGATTATTGGATAAACCACTGGCTCAGCAGGAAGTGCCACTCGAATGTCCAAACCCGCCACTGAAGTCAGGAGAAATGGGATTTTAGATGGCAGATGAATTATATTTGAGCTGCCTCACCCACTACGCTGACACTAACACTGTCACTGTGTGTTTCTAGGTTGAAGACAAGTTGTAGTGGCCAGAATACCTGCTGTCATCTGTAAGTGCTGCTGCCCATGTTCATCTCTCTGGGTTACTGTTTAGTATACAAACCATGATATACAAACTATATTACCTGTATCAATATGCAGACACTGTTTCATTTTAATCTTAATTTCTACTTTTGTTTTCAAAATATCTACAAATATTATTTCTAGTAAAGAGATCAGAAGTCATCAGTAAATGTGAAGAACTGGACTACTGACCACTTTACAACATTTGTCACATCCACACAGTGATGGCAGAGGCTGCCATGCAAGCTGCCAACTGCTCATCAGGAATGATACAGCGCTTCATACACAAAGCACTCACAATGATATTAAGCTCAACCATACACACATCGGTATATTTCCAAAGAAACTTCAATGACTGCCGGAAATTTAACTAGAAACTCTTCAATGAACAGATGACTCGCTCTGCCTGAGCCACAGCCGGTCTGTCCTGCCTGTCCTGTCTGTCCATCTCAAACATACAATGTAATGTCATTTCTTCTTAAATATTTGTGATTACTATAATTATTACTTGTTAATGAGTCATTCCAGACAACTCATTCATTTCCACTAACATTTTAGCCATGATTTTGTGTCAGTGAAGTAGGATTCAGATACAGTTAATACAGTATAATGTACAGTGCAAAGATCAGCATCACCACACTTTATCTTCTCATTGTAACACCAGAGTGCAGTTTCTGTTCAGTTCAGTGGAAATATTTGAAAAATGAATACACTCCAACCTAGAAACATTTTGACCAGCAGACCTTTGTGTTTAGTTTGAGATGGTGAAAATCTTCCATCCATCTCAAAGGAGTTGATCCAATGTGTGGAAACAGAGTAAATGGGAGAAAGAGCAAAGGAACTGAACATGATTAGGAATGGGTGAAGAGAAAGAACGATGGGAAAGAAGGATAAAGGGATGTGTAAAATGATGAAAGTGTATAGGAAGGGGGGGGGGGGTGCACAGAGAGGCAGGGCTTCTTAAACTAATGAGATATTGATTTGGGAGAGACACACCTCCTCAGGGCTTCCGGCTGACACTCAGATAAATGGGCAGACATTCATTACCCAAAGAGAGAGAGATATAATACTCATGCATGGAGAGAGAGAGAGAGAGAGAGAGGAGAGAGAGAGAGAGAGAGAGAGAGAGAGAGAGAGAGAGAGAGAGAGAGAGAGAGAGAGAGAGAGAGAGAGAGAGCAGTCATGGATGGAGATGAGAATCTGTTGAAGACTGGGGAGTTAAAAAATAAATAAATAAATAAAAAATAAAATAGTGAAAGAGGGAAAAAAAGACGAGCTGCTGGGGGAAAAAAGTGTAAAACAAAACGGCATTGTGAAGGAGTTTGTGTGCAGTTTAAAGGAGGAGATATTTTGGTATCAGGCAGAGTTAGGCCGGCGTTAGGGGCAAAGGAATGGTTATGACTAAGGCAGAGGCTGTAGGAGAGATCAATAACATTCCAGGATCAGAGAGAGCAAACACTGACTCATGCTGGGCTCACTGGGTCCATACTAACAGGGCATACTACACTGGATATGGACAGTGTGGGTTAAACAGGTAAAAACTACAGACAAGTGTGTAACATCTACAGTCTGTTTAAAAATTGTACCAGCAGTAGAGCAACCATGTGGGTGTTTTTACATTTCACATTTAATTATATGAGTCAGATCGATGTCTGATATTCATGATTCTCTAGCTAAAACAATCCAGTTCATTAATTCAGCACCAGGTCATCTGGCTAACGCTTCCAAACCCTGCAGTACCAACTGCATTATCACTCAAAACTCAATATGTACACAGTGAAGCTGGCATGCAGCCACACACTACAAAGACAGAGAATGACAAAGCAGTTGATGCATCAAGTCTGTGCCTCATGCATTTCTGCTGTTAGTGTTGTCTATTGGTTATTAGGCCATATTTCTCTGTCATGAAATGTGTGATCGACTGCTTTAAAAATGTAAGCAATTTGCATCTGTGTAGTATAATATTATAAGCCATGATAATGGGGAAGACATTTGTTTCTGCCACTTGTCACATGTAGTCAAATATGTACAGGAAAGCAGAATATCCATAACACACTGACAGCAGGATTGGTGGAGCAGACCAGCTCAAACAGTAGACTCAATTTAAACCAGATCAAACATACACCACGGCAGTGTGATCAGCTGCTACAGTATGCATATGCATATTTTTGAAAGTGTGCAAGTTCAAATTTTAACTTTTGTTTGTTCAAGTGTCCCAATCTGTGAGAAACATCACCCTGCAGAGCTGGATCCTTTTGGTGTAGTAATGTAGGTAATCCACATGAAATGAATCTGTGCATTCTGATAAGGACTGCAACTCAAGTCAGTGAGTGAGACACACAGGAGATGAGACAGAGAGACACAGAGATGTGTGGTTTAAAGATAGAAAAGTACACAGAAACAGATCTTTAAACCAAACATGGCACTGAAGTAAGAGTAGTCACAGCTTAAAAATACTCTGTGACAAGTAAAAGTACAACATTCAACCTCAAGTATTCAAATATGATCAGGAAAATGCAAAGTACCCATGTGGTCAAAATGAGCTCTGACTGTGTCTGCAGGTGAGTTGTGTTGTCTAGGTGCCAGTGAGACAACGAACACAAAGGAAGGACAATTTAAATAATCCATGAAATCCACAAGTTTGAAGGTTTATCACACACTAAAATACTGCAACAGTTTATAACACTATGTGTTCTTACAACAATCAAGAGTGTTGCTGCTGAAATTAGTTGTCATTCGACTATACCAAAAAAATAGTCAACATGTGACGGATGGAGCCATTCATCAAACAATGTGTTTATTATCAAAGTTGTCCTGTTTAAACATCGTTACCTGCCTGAACACAGTGTAACCTACATAAAAAAGAAAGAAAGAAAGAAAAAAAAGAAAAAACTTGTGGTGGGATAGCATAGTCAGTCAGAGAGTAGTGGCTGGATGGTCTGTGGTTCCAACTAAGAAAATGAAGTTGAGAGTAGAAGTGAAAGTTCAGCTGTTATAGACGAGTCGCTCCGCAGATATACAGGGCAGCTTAGACTGTGAATACTGTACAGCACTGTAAAGCATAGTTCAGGTCATTGCTGGGAGAACGTGCAAAATGTTTATTTTAAAATTCAATCTCTGCCGCCTCTATCCAGATACTGGTGTCTTTTCCCGCCTATTTACAGGAGCATGGTGACCTTGGTGGTACTTCTATGTGTCAGAATAAAAAAAAACAAACATCTAGATAGAGTTTGACTGGATTCCTAGAGATTTCTGTTGAAAGATGATGGATGGAACCACTGGAGACTGCCTGTCTGTCTATCAGTTCTTGTGAATATCAATTCCATGTTTTAATCTATTCATGGTCAGTAGTTCTTCTGTATATATTTTATGTATTTCCTGACTAGATAAAAGTTTACAGTATCACTGCTGTTCTAGTCTGCCTTTCCTGCAAATGTTGTATCACACACGAGTTTCACAGGTAGTGATCCTGCATGTAGTGGACATGATGCAGGAGATCAGAGCAAGTCTATGTGTATCTCATGATGTGGAATGGAAGTAATCAGGAGTTCAGTATTAACATGTTGGACTTGGCTTTGTTGACTGCCATCTTCTTTAAAACAAGGCTCAGGCTCTAACCCTGACTCTGACTCTAAAGAGATACACCAGATGTTCTTTTCTCTAGCATTCCTGATTGCCGCTTAAATTGTGTCTTCTGCCCTCAGTGGCCAGCATGTGTTACATATTGAACAAAGCCATGGTGCCTGGGTTATTCAGATGTCATTACAAGGATGGTGGAGGGCACATGTGCGGTGCCCCACCAGGTACAAATCCCATCAAATGAAACAATAAAACATAATTTACTAGTACTAAGTATTTTTATATCACTTCAAGTGCGACACCAACCACAAAAGTCAGTACACCGTCCAACCATACAAAATGAACAGTAGCTCCCTCCTGATCTCACCTCTGATACATGTAGAATAACGACAAAGGGGCAACAGGAAAAAGCTCCCGAAGATTTTGCAATATTGTTCACGACTTTCAGCCATAAAGCATTAAATTAACCATTTCAAGATTGAATGGTCCAGCAGATGGCAACAACATGTCAAAAAAGAGAGAGTGGTCAACAGCAAGCTAGTATGGCAGGTTAGACTGCAGGCTGCTGCCACTGTATATACACTACTGCATATCTGCATTGCTTTGATTACCAAAGAAGTAGAAGCATTAAACATTAAGCAAAAACCAGAATATGACAATCAAAGTCAAGACAAAAGTTTTCATAAACAAAATGAATGTATGTAAATACTTAAATATTGAAATGTTTTTTAGGGGAAACTTCTGCTTGGGAAGAAAATATTTACTTTTGTTTTTCTGATCCAACTGTTGAGTAAATGGAACCATCCACCGTGTGACTAGACAACAACATTCTAGTGTGTAAGCAGAAGCTTTTTGGCTCCCATGTACAAAATTGTACTACACTTCAGAAATGAATGGAGTCTGTAGAAGATCTGTTTTGTCTGCGCCCTTCTATGGATCTGAAATTGACTGTTGGGAGACCGATCCTGCAGTTCTTCAAACTGAGCCTCAGCTCGGAGCTAAAGCCCTGCCTCTCTCTTTCAACATTAGGCATTCAGATGCATGCATCCACCGTGTACACTTACAATCACACACACACGCACACGCACACACACCACCAACACAGTCACATCAGCATGTGGGGCCATAAAAAGGATACTTAGAGTACACTTTGTTCTCTCAGAAATGCAACAGAAGCAAACAGCGCTGCACCAACCAAGCATTTTCTTGTTGCTTTATGATCTAATTTCACTATCCAGTGAAACAGATGACCATATTAGCAATCTCTATTGTATTCTCACACTGCTTAAATGTGTTATGTGTGTTTTTAGTGCAATTAGCTGTGTTTAGGTATTGTTCCTGGGAGTGTGCTTGCATTTTCCTATACAACTTCTTAAGTGGGCTTGCAGTGGAAATACATTTAGGCACACCAACATATAATAATTATAATGAACTGACAAACAAAGCAAAAAGTTTTTGATGAGAAAAACTAAATAAGAAAGCCTCTTTTTTTTTCCTTGGTGGAAACAGCAGAGTCTGCTTACATCTGGATCTCTGGTTGATTGAAAAAAAAAGACCTATGAATAATGCATGTGGTGAGTATGAAATTACACTATTACAGCTTTAAGACAATTTGTGTTTTGAGAGCTGAATATAATTGTTTTGAGACTATAATTTTCCCTTTGCCTTCAAGAAACCTAATTGAACTAAGTGGGAAGGAGCTGCTACTAAAGAATGAATCTGTTCCTTTCAAACAGTGGGCATCTAAAGGTACAAGGATCAATAGAAATTTTCTGGCTTTCATACTGACATTATCTGTGTGCATCTCTGCCATCCTGGTGTTTGATAGCTCTGCTAATTTAACACGAAGATAATGAAAGTTACAGAACGGGGAAGATAGATGGATGCACTGCAGGGAGAGAGAAGCAAATAAGATGAAAAGAAAGAGTGAAGGAGCTAGTGAGAAGATGCTGATATTTGAAAGCTGTAGATTCCAATTAAGAGCTTACTGGAAGGGGAAGCAGTTAAGACACTCAGTCCAACACAGACCAGTCCAGTCTGGGTTCAGGCACAGTGGCCTGGTGTCAGCACTCAGGTAAGTATTTAATCCTTTAAAAACTGTGTTCATACATACACATTCAAAAGTTGTGGGCTGTCTCTTGCCACTTCTGTGTGTGTTTAGTATCAAGCATATAAAAATCATCAGCTTGAATCCAGTACTGGCTCACAACTCCATATACTCCATTTTGAAGTATATTTATGACATTTAGGACATAGACAGAAAAAGGGAATGAGCTACTCATAGGTACTCGTGTTGGTCTCGGTCCTGCATGTGTCCATTTTATTATGCAGGGAGTTGCAGTTATAGCAAACACCATCATGAGTCATGAGTGAATACTAGCTATATTAAACACTGCTCTAGCAGATTAGTACAACTGAATAAAGGTTCATCTTTCTCAACAACCCCATGTCACATGACTAAAACTCGGTGGAACAGGAGGTTAAGGTGAAGGTTCCATTCACTCCCATGTCTGGCCTGCTGATGTTTAGAAACAATGGTTATTCAGATTACAATGCCTTGGCAAATCGTATTATTTAGTAATATGTATGTTATGGTCATAAAAATTATCATTCAAATACAGCATCTGGGCTTTCTTATGTCATGACTTTCAGAAAATGCTCATTTCTGAAATGGATGGATGACATGGATGATGGATGTCTCATAGACAAGCAAATGCTAATGTTAGTTGATGCTAAGCTGGGTTGTGAAGCTGTCTTAGTATTGTGTAGAATATGAAGAAAAAAAAAAAAAAACAGGTTTCATTTTCAAACTGTTGGAACTTCATTTCTTTGAAAGGTGCCCAGGAGTGAACAAGTGGAAATGTAAACAGAGGGTAGTGTGTAAGCATCACTGTGGGAGCTTCATAATGAGTCTGTTATGATTTTGGTCAAACTTTTTTTACCCACCACAGTATTAAGTAGAGCAAATACTGCTAAAATTACCCTGCCTACAGATTTCACATAAACAAGCTAGTTTAGGTCTGAACCTGAACAGGAAAAATCTACTGCTATAAAGAACCAGACATTCATGACAACATTCTGTCTCCATTTACACCTGGCATTGAAATGTGATCCACATTTGGACATGTTATCTGGATGAGTAGAAATGCATGTAAACACATGCAATATGCTTTGGGACAACAATGCGATCGGATCAGCCAGACCACATGGAGGTGGTCAGGCTTGTGTTGTGATCAGATCAGTTGTAAATGCAGTCTGTCATCTCACTGCTGTTCTATTTTTGACGGACGCCACGAGCAGCCCGCGTCAGTTTACACAGAGCAGCTCGAGCTGGCACAAGCCAGACACAGAAACAGCATAGAGAATCTGGTGGATTTTCAAAATAAAATACCCTTTGCAAATTGCCGGTCATCAAAACAAATCAAATGAGCTACGTAGCATATTTACACACGTAGAAGCATATTTGGAAACACATAAACTAGGAAAATGACCAGTTCTGAGTCTCAAACAAAGTCTGGCAGGCTAAACACTCCGCTTTTGAAACGCTCCCGGTGGGGTTTGAAGTCACGTGCAGGACGGACCAAAACAGCATCGCAGCTGCGACGTGACAGAGACGTACCCGGCTGTCATCTTATTAAAGATAACCAACAAACAAGGTCACAGTTAAAACTGATTCAAGTTTGAGTGCAGCAGCAAGAGAGAGAGAGAATGTTGAGTGTTGCGATTCAGGGTGGTGCAGTGGAAAAGGTTCATTTGGAAGTAATCGTACAGAGTAGGTTACAGATTGTCAGTAAATGAAGGCTGTAAAGCTTGCGTGTGTTGTTTCTGCCAACTGATGGGATAGTGTCGCTATGATGATCAGCTCTGCCCACGTTGAGGGGGTACTATCTGCAGTGGAAAATGTAGTGGAGGTAGCATAAGAATGTATTTTGCTTCCGTCATTGTTTGGTTCAGTGTAAAAAAAGTAAAGCCAGTGTGAAGACAAGTAAAAGACTCCTGCCTCATGCCTCACATAGCCCTGATTATACAAAAAGACTGTCAATGAGTGAACCACTACAATGATTCTCTCTCATGACCCCTCCAAAAGAGACCATTGATTTTAGCAGGTCTTTGCTCTCTTCTCCCTCCTCCTCTTTCCTAAACAGAGTGGAGTATCTTCAGCTGGCCTGTTATTGCCATTCCACATCTTAATGGCTCGGCTATTGACTGTTTGCTGATTGTTTTAGCTGGTAGAGGAGGGCCATTGACCCAGGAGGGCCGTCTTACAATAGGCTCGGTGGGATAACAAACAAGGTCCATGGACAACAGCCACAGAGATAAGTGCCCTCTCCAGAGACCTAACGGGCAATCAAGAGACTAAATAGATGTAGAGAGAGAGAGAGAGAGAGAGAGAGAGAGAGAGAGAGGGGAAAGAAGAAGGTGGTAGGAGCATGAGGCAGAGAGGGGAGTGATAAATGTGTCAATCAATAGGCAGAAATGACTGGAGCTGAGAGCCAGAGGACTCTCTAGCTGCTTAGGTTAACAATATTGGAGAGTACAACATTAAGATGTATGCGTTTTTGTGTGTGTGTGTGTGTGTGTGCGTGCGTGCGCGCTCTGGTCCAACAATTAAAAAAATTCAACAGTGCACAGACTGATTTCACAACAATTTCTGCTTGAAGTTGTGCAAGTTGTGTTTTCTTGTGTGTGTGAGAAGTGTGTGTACTCTTCATACTACATTATAGAACTGCATAAGGTTAGCATTACTGGTAGACTGAGGAGAAACCAAATAACTAATTTCATTATTTTTCTATTTCAAATGGAAACAATACTTCCAGTGTGTGAATCATACAGTTTGTATCCATGTTAAAATGGCCAGTATTGAAGAAAGAACAGTTTATACACACAGCTGAGGGGAGCATACATGATCAGCATCAGGTATTATTAAAGATCTGCAGACCATAACTGTGAGGAGTAAGACTGAGCACATGAGCACACAGTATATATATGAGATGGCAAGTTCACAGATGAAGAAAGCACTTGTGTGAGTTTGCACAGAAGTGATGGGTACCGGTGTCTTTTACCCTCCACAGCATGGAGTCATGGTGTGTAATATCTCAGCAATATACTGACTCAGACCGCTCTCCAGAAGGTCATTCAGGTGGAGAGGCTGAATGACTGGCTCCAGGCCAACGTAACCCCTGGGTAAAATGTGCACACAGTACAGTACATGTGTTTGTGTAGGCATATGACTCTACATATGCCCACAAAACACAAAAAACAGATATACACACACACATACTGTATGCAGACACTGCATACAACTGTTACACACACACACACAAAATATACTAATCTTCCCTTTCTTAAGGGGCCCTGTTCCACCAGAACGATAGTTTTGCCCTACAGAATGCCTGTATGAAATATAACCCCATTCCCCCAGCCAGGACCCCGTGGTGTTGTGATAAATGGCTCTCCAAGCTGCTTTACAAGAGGAAAACATGCATAACCAAGACCTGGGCACAGGATATCACTCTGCTGCTTAGAACTCACACTGGATTAAAACAAAGTTAGTACTTGAAGTGCAGTGTTCTGATCAGTGTTTGACATTGCCTTGACATAGCATTGTTAAAGGAAGCAGCTTTATTCGGGCAAATAAAGAGAACCAGTCAGCAGGAAGGATGCTCAACGACAAATTTGAATTGAATGGAAAATGCAGACATGTCAACTAGTCTGACAAAAAACAGTCTGAACTGAACTAACCTTAAACACACACACACAGCCAGGCTTCAGAGAGAGCCAGTTTGTTAGATTATCAGCATTAAAATGAATATGAATAAACATGATGGATACTAATGTTTCAGAAACATGTGGACAACATCTTCCTAACAGGCATCAAGGTGAATGATAATGAAGCAAATGAACATTCTGCCCATGTTATTCCATGAAAAGAGATGTCATTGTCCTTATGCCTTTATAGATTGTTTTTTTTCCCCTACAGTTGAATTAACCACAAAACATAGATGACATGACATCAGGGACGTGCAGTTAGCACTATGTTAGCTAAGTAATCATCAGCCGTCAGTGAGTATATAGAGTTTGTCTCTGCTTTTTGTCATCATAACTTAACAAACTCTGGAGTTTTCCCCTGGATGTCATCTCAAACAGATTTGTGAGGTTAGATGGTAGAGAGTGAAATCGACTGGTAGAATCTCAAAGCAGACTACAGTAACAAAAAATGATGACTATAATTTATTTGAACTTTTAATGTGGGACAAAGATGACATCTCATAAAACCAGCACAGGGAGGGGGGCTGCTGCCGGCCACAACTTCAGCCTGGGTGGTAGGATGGCTCCATTAAATCTCAGATTCAACGGGAATTAAATATTAATAATGAATTTAACCGACAACTGAAGCAACATTAAATCCACTAGTCAACTAATAGGACAGTATCTCTCGTCAACAGGTTGATTTTTAGCCCAATATGTTGTGCTAAACTGCCTCTTTAGATTACATCCTAATTCTATAAAGAAGGAAGAAGGGACAGGACACTCTTAAAGTATGTTATGTCATGTTGGATTCTTCATTTTGAAAGCTGCACCTTGACTTGGCCTCCTCTCTCTGTATACATACCAAGTTTAACATAGACCAAAGTCCTTTTATCCCTCTAAAGCAGCAGCTGCAGCCACACTGTAGTCTTACCAGTCCTTTCCCCCTGCTTTGCTTCAACTACTGTACAATCCCTCTCTCCCACAGAGTTTCTGCACAATTAGCCTGGTGGGAGAGACGTATGGCATGACTGGTAAAGGTGACGATGGGAAGAGAGAAAGGGTGGAAATGAGGGAAAACGGGAGAGGGAGACGAAGAAAAAAGGGGGGCGGGAATAAGAAGTACTTTCTACAGTACATACAGAATGCATGAACACACAGATACACACACACATGCACGCACGCACACACACAGTGCATGCTCTCAGTGCTGCAGTAACACAATACATGGCCATCCGTTCGTGGCCAGCACAAAAGTAAAGTAATGGCCTCTGTCAGGCGGTTCCTGCTCTTAAATGAAAACACACAGCCCCTTCCCTGTTACAATCTCCACTGGATTCCATCTTCACCAAGCTGCCATGCCACAAAGTCCCTTTAATTACCCAGCATGCAGTCAGTCTGACATATTGCAAAAAGGACAGAGAAGATGCCAACTGCATATCGTCACACATGGATGGGCCAGAAGTGAAGTGGTTTAGGCAAAAAAAAGGTCACTGGAACATTTCAAAGGATCAAATAATACTGGAATAATAATACGTAGGAGTTGTACTATACTATATATACATATATATACAATATATTTTTAAATGGAAAGAGCTGTGAATGTGCAGTAGTGTGCACTAGTAAGGCACACAGTATCACAGTATGCATAATATTTAAACTGTGCAAGATATTGATCAAAACATCACCATCCATCCAGCTATTCCTCACTGACCTCAAACTAGTGACGAGTGAATAATGATATCATTTTATGGGACCTCTGAGGTTAGGGGAAGATTGTGGTCATGGTTCAGAGAAACCAGTGTTCAGGAGTTGGGATGTGAAGTCCACTGAAGTGGTCTCCACTTGTTCACACAACCATCCTCTCCGACACACAAGAGGTTTTGTTACATCAGCTCCTCCGCTGCTCCTGACAAACAACAGTCCTTGTTTGGACAACCACAGTTAGCTTGTTAGGAAAGCATAACCAAAGGTGCTTTTCAGGTTGTTTGAACGAATGAGCAATGCTGTAGATTTCCTGGTGAGGACAGTCTGGGCATTCATTTGTTAGCAGTAGCTCAGAGAAACAGACCACTGCAGCTGTGTGTATTTCATACATCATTGTTTTCCCTCTTCCGTGACATCCACTGATACTCTCCTCTGATGCTATCTTTCCATTTTTTTAAGTTGTAATCTCTATTGTTTAAAAAGTCTACACTGTTCTGCCCTCCCTGTCTCATAACTCCCCACTCGATTGGTCAACCCGGTGACCTGCAACTGTAATAAATGACGTTCTTTTTTAGATGATTCTCATTGTAACATGCTCATAAGAAGAATTGTTTTTGTCATCAGAACATTTGGTTAAGGTAAAGAATCAGAAGTCTCCAGTGACAGTGAATAATTTAAATAATTAGGCTCAAGTTTGTTTCAGAGGAATGTGAATAATTAAACAATTGCTTTCTCCATCTTTTAGCAAAGTTTTCTCCTCTACAGAGCTTTTTATGGAGCCATCCTTACTATCTCCCCCTCTGTTATTCTCAGTGGTCAAACAAACATGAGAAACAAAGAGGTGCTGTGGGGAAAAGTTACAGTGCAACAGTGGCTTGATAGAGACACATTATAAATTGAATTTCTATCCTTGAGAGGCCGACGTTTTCATTAATTTGTCCTCACTGCAAACACTCACTCTTTAAATCCCCCTTTGTGTCCTTTTTTATTGTTTGAAAACTTTAATACCGAGCCATATTAATTAATGGATGCTCTCTCAGCAGTGTGTATCCAGGAGGAAGCAGAGTTGCTGCTGGAAATGCAGGACATCAGGGATCTCTTTGGCGTGAACGATTTAACTCTCTAGGCGGCTATTTAAGATACTGTCACAACACTGGCTTGCTTCTTTCTTTTTTTCCTCTGTCTCTCTTACTATTTTTTTCCCTCTTGTATTACTCTATCTGCACTTTCTCTTGTTTCATTTGGCTTTCTGTCCTCCTCTCCTCACAGAGTCAGTGGACTAAAGGACAGTCCCATTCTTAAAGGTTCAATTTACTATCTGCTAGAATAAAATTGATTTCTGTTAGCCATAATAACCATACAGATCTTCGCTTGCTCTAATTATTTCCAACAGGTTTGTGCAGTGAAGTGTTGCTCTGTTTAACTCTCCTTCAGAGAGCCACAGGAAGTTGCTAGATAAAACCAGTTTGGGTAAAATGAAATCCTACACGTTAAAGATGCTCCATAATGATAGACATCTAGCACACATTGTAATTTATTTGAAGGATTCTGATGATACAAGTTGTGAGTAGGACACTCCCGGGTGAAATACAGGAGTTGATAATGTGTCCATTGTGTTTTGGCTGTGTACTTGGCCACTACAGTGACTCACACACTAAAGGTGTGTCTCAGATTTAAACATGAAGGCGACTGCACTGTTCACATTAACATTTCCAGTTCAGCGTCTTTCTTTTTTAATGTCTATTTTAACCATTTTCCCCCAAATACCGTTGGATTTGTTTTCCAGTCCTGTGACTGCTGGTTAAAGTTATTATTGTGCATTTGACACTGAAACAGAAAACAGTTTCAGCTGTTGAGATCTGATTTAGATATAGATATATATAGATAGATAGATATAGATATATATAGATATAGATATATATAGATATATATATATATTTTTTTTTTTCAAGCGCCTTGCAGAACAACCAAGGTCAATTCACAAATAAAAACAAATAAGATAAGGAAAATATTCAAATAAAGCAGTCACATATTTACAAAAAAAATCTGTTGAGCTTGAAGAGATAAGATTTTGGTTTATTTTTATACTGCCTGATGTCATCTGAAATGTGGCTGAATACTCTCTCTCCCATGGTACTGAGGTTCATCTTAGGTATTCTGAGGAGGATCGCAGTGAGCGGGTAGAGGTGTAGTTCTCAAGGAGGTTAGTGAGGTAAGTGGGAGCATGGTTGTGTAGGGCCTTGTATGCCAGAAACAGGATTTTAAAGTGGACTCTATAGGCAACTGGTAGCCAGTGAAACTGCATCAGTAAGGGTGTTTCGTGGCTTGTGGACCTAGAGCATATTATCCTGGCTGCAGAGTTCTGGATTAGTTGGAGGCGGTGGAGTGATTCATTTGGCAAACCAGAAAAGATGGAATTGCAGTAATCATTGCGGGATGTAACATAGGCATTTACAAGGACTTCTGCACTCCGCTGAGAGAGGGACTGGCGCAGTCTTGCAATGTTGCGAAGATGGAAAAAGGCACTGCAAGACTGTTGTTATGGGCACTGAAGGAGAGTGTGCTGTCTAGTATGACACCAAGACTCTTCACCTGGGTGGAGCAAGCTATGTTGGAGCAATCTACAGAAAGGGTGAATGTGTCCATCTTAGCAAGGGCTGTTTAGGGCCAACAACCAGTAGTTCTGTCTTTTTGCTATTTAGTTTTAGGTAGTGTTTGTCATCCACATTTGATATCATCAAGACAGGCAGAATGTAGCTGGAGATAGTGGGGCAGTAGATTTGGTGGACATATAAAGTTGGGTGTCATCAGCATAACAGTGAAACTGAACACCATGTTTCTTGAGGATACTTCCAAGTGGGAAGAGATAGATGATGAGGAGCAGGGGCCCCAAAAAAGACCCCTGTGAAACCCCTCTTGTGACTCATTTTGTTCTCATTTGCATATCCTATGTTTCTGTTGTCAGACAACAGAACAGGTCTGAAATAGTGAATTCATTAATGAATGAATTGTCTCAGTACTACATGTTAACTGGCAGCCATTTCCAACCTGCTGCACTGTGATGATGGAATCATGTAATGGTGACGTCCTCTGACAGAATCAACATAAATATCAGGTTGATGACAACAGCTCTGCTGTTCAGCTATACTGGCATTTAAATGAGTGATCACACAGAAGGTCTGAGGTGACAGTTTGAGGTCCTTCTTACATTGCCAATCTGGAAACAAAGAGAAAAAGATGTGTGTTGACAAATGTAACCAGCTTAGTAGATGCTGCTCATCCTCCTCCCCAACACCCCATCTCCCACTGTGATCCACCTCCATTCTCCGCAAGCCCAGTTTTACCAGTATGCTTCTTATATATCGGATGTAAGTGTAGGGTATGAACAGCTCATCACTGTGCCTCTTATTTCCTCGTTTTTTTTTTTTTTTGACTGAAACTTTAGTTTTAGTGTGACAATCACACAGATCATACAAATGTTAAAAGACACACATACATGTAAGCATACACATGCATGCAGGTACAAACATAAGACCATTTGCACAACAATATGGAAACTCTATATGTAATAAAACACACACACACACAGTCGGTTAATCAGCCTGAGGCAGGCCTGCAGCTCGCTCGCTCACTCTCTCTCTGGTGTTTTATGGAGGTAAATTCCAGAACAGATCAGCTCACTCCAGCTTCATCCCTACATCCGCTCGTTTATACATTCCTCCTTATTTTACCCTATTCGTCCTCACACCATCTGCCTCCAACCATTTCAGCTCCTCCATTTTGTTTCCTCGAGCATAAAGTCAACTTGCACCCAACACATGCCCTTTTCCTGTCGTAGCAAACACACTGCACATTATACATTTAGTTTTTTTTCCCCTATTCACTGAAACACGTAGAATACATTACTCCAAGCTGAAAAAGTTAAGAATAATATTAAGAGAAAATGCATCTGGGGCCTCGGTGGGGCTTGAACCATGAGAGAATGTGTGCACCCCAGTGCTGCTAAAATTCTAGGATGAGGATGAAGCCACAGTGTGTCAAGAGAAAGGATTCTCCAGTAATTAACCATTGTTTGCTCGCTCCCTCTTTCTCTCTCAAAACCAGACACAAACCAAGGGAAACTTCTTTTGCAGCATAAATTGTGAGCCAGTCTCAGAAGCTGGTACATGAAATAAACAAAGCCAGAACACAACAGGTAGAGTATCAGAGTTCAGTCTGTGAATCCACCTGGATAATCTCAGCTTCAGAGACATTTCAGGCCGACTGTGGAGGTTTGACCGGTCTGATGATCTTACTGACGGCCACAGTGTGATGCCAGGCTGCTTTTTTTGTGGAATCTGTGCATATTATAAATGAGGCCCCATGTATCAATAAAAGGTTGTCATACATTTTTCCCCCATTTTATTTTATTTCTTTGTCCTAGACATGTTTTCTGATCTGAAGTCCCCATTGGCAGGACAGCACCATTATGCCTCCCGCCTCTTCCTCAGCAAGTTCTATTTAATTGCATGTCATAATGAAATCTATTTTGATTGGGAACAACCCAGTGCTGCTTAATCTAATTAACAAAGTCCTCCTTTGATTTTCAATTATCTCTCCTCCAGGCCTTAGCTAGCTTTATTTTATACCCTCCATCGGCTGCCAGCCACAGGCAAGAGATGGATGGATGGATCACACACACAAAATCACACACTTCAAAAGCTCATGCACGCTTCAGAAGTATACACACAAAGGAATGTAGTCAATGAGCATTTGCAGATAATTGTTGGGGCTGTTCTTATCCTTCATGGGTTACAAGACGGGTTAAACGGTTAGCAAGTCGGAACAATTAAAATTATGTCAGGTTAAGATAAGATTATGTTCGATTGGATCATCCCTGTGTCAATGTTACATCAGAAAAATGACAAGAAAAAATGCAATCTAAGTACCACAAAAACGAAGGGCGCAATACCATGGCAAACATGCTAGAGGTGCTGCTCTTATCATGGGAACTACTGCATCTGGAGGCTTTTTATTGAATCCCAAAATACAAAATACAGCCCATCCAAAAGTATTGGCCATGCATCCAGGTCACAGTGCTAACAAGCTAAGCAACTTAACTCTGAACCTGATCTTTGAACTTGCCCAACCTAATGAAGACTGATATCCCTAACTTACCAGCTGTCTGTGACACAGCTTCAAACTTGAAAGCTGTAAATTCTATTGTTTAGTCAGCTGAACCTGGCTCTGGCATGTCTTCTTTGGTTGACTGCAGCCCTACTGGGTACACAAAATAATGCAAATGAAGACACCACTGGAAGAGTATCATGGTTTAGTTCACGAACTAAGTGTGGACAGTGCCCAGTTGCAATGATATTTCGGTCACACCAATTGATCACCAAGTTGTCCACAATTCTCCAAAAATTGATTCTGTTCTAAACTGCTCATGGTGCTTTCTGAAGGTATGCAACATGTCAAAGTACAAATTAATAAATAATAGAATGGAATTTTATCAATTGCATGCTACTTTACAATAAACAGAAGATTGAACTTATTTCCCTAGAGTGTACAGATGATAATGTGAAGCCCTTTGGGTGTCACTCAGACTCAGACCAAGGGCTGTCTTGGAAACGTGCCACAGCTGCTGTTGTGTGGTTGCAGGTCAAGCCTTGGACACGCATTAACATGACACACTACCAGCAATCTACTCGAAACGTCAAAAAAAAACAACAAGTGGAGATAGAGTGAAGTGTCCGTAATGTGTTAGGTGAGACCAGGCCCAGGAACAAACCCAGTGTTAAGACCCCATAAAGACACTCTGCCTGTGTGTTGCACTCAACAGCCAAGGAGATGCATGGCTTTTATTAGCCCCTGACAATAACTGTCAGCCAGCATTTCATATTCAAAGTAATGTGTATAATTACAGTTTTACGAGCAGGCTCTGAATACATTTAGACAGCAATTTTATTTCTGAATGTGATGCTGTTCCACAGATTATCAATAGTTAATGTGCTCTCTGTCTTCCTCTAGATAGCCAGAGAGAGCAAGCAAGTGAGAGGAGAGAGAGGGACTAACCCGACAGGAGAAGTTTATTTTCTCCATTAGGTATAGATGGTCAGCCACAACAACTTACTTACAACAACTTTAACATCTGCAGAGCCTTTATTTACAACGTTGTAATCCTTGTCATTTTCATTGTATCAAATCAATTTCTGATACTATTTTGGGCCAATATGTTTTTTAGCATTAGCCATTTAATATATTTACATTCTGGAAATGCCTCGCCATATCATAGTTTTTAATAGTACACGTGGAGTCTGGCTTTCTAGTCAAATCATGTTGAAGGTGGAAGATAAGTCATTGTCCTTTCATTATCATCAACATACATGCAGATTTTTATTTTTTTTTTATTTTAACTCAGATACAACCTATGAAAACTGCACAATTTACTGCTGTTTGACTAATGTTAACCTTAAACTACAGTGACCAGCTAGAAAATACAGAGCCTTAAAAAAGGTGAAACTATGTATCCATAAGTTAGGACTGAGATGAACTCATTGTTGGTTTTGGTCTTCATGCCGTGTTCACGTGGATTCGGGTAGAGAGCAGAGGATAAACCTGATATCATTTTAGTGGACCAGAGCAGGAAGATAAAATTAGGTGAGGCTGGCAGAAAATATCATCACCAGTAACAGTAGACAGCATTGTAATTCAAAGTTTGTGTTTCATGTTACACAGCTCCCTCATACATAGAAAACATCAATCTAATGACCTTAAGTAAAAGATGAAATCATTTCATTTCATATATTTAATTCCATTCTATGTAAACAATACGACAACAATATGACATCGCCATAGCAAGATATTATCATCTGTGTTTTGCTGTCATTCTATCTACCATTTAACGTTAGCCTGAATACATGGGAATGCAGCATTAAACTTTAATGGTCATAAGTTAGAGCGCATGATAAACAATGTTGATACATAAAGTGGCTGTAATTAAAGAGTACAAGTCACCATCTGTTGATGTCACTCAGTGTGTGTGTCGTGGTAGCTGAGTTTGAGGTTTTAGGCTGAAAAATGCAAGATCAGTCATCCTCTGTTTGTCATGGGTGGGATACTGTGGAAGAGATGCAGATGTCTGCATGCGCGTGCACACACACACAGCCATCATGCGTACACAAAGCCTGGTTTCATGGGCTTCATCATAGTTCTGTTTGCATCTGCTCCAGCTTGTTTTCCATCCCTTATTTACATGCTTAGGGAAGCAAAACGTCATTTCTAGAAAGGGCCGGTGCAGCAAACACAGTTTAAGATATTCACTCTTCTCCTCGCTCACATTTAACTCATTACTTTTCCTTAATACATGCAGATTTGCTTTCTGCCTGACTGAGGGAACAAACTCAACACAAAACAAATGGATTTTTTTCCCCCTTGCTGTCTCTCTGTGCTGTGTTTCCCCGTATACCATTCATCCTAAATTTGAATAATGTTGAGATAATAACAGTAGAGCGTGGGCCTTCTTCCCAACTGTGTGTGTGCGTGTGTGTGTGTACATGTGCCTTTGTGGATACAAGGGAAACCTTCTCTCATCTCCCATTCATCACGGTCATGACAGCTCTTTGTAGTGGAGGCCCTACCTCCTCGTATGTAGCAGTGGGAGCGGGTAATCATAGGTGTCATTCAATCATTCTGAATGACTCTGCTCAAACAGACATGCATCCATGCACAGCACACACACGTGCAACCACACACACAAAAACATAACCCTTTGATCTAATTACAAACCTGACCTTTAGCTGAAATGATTGCTGGCATAACTGCTCATCCACACACACCCATGCACACATACAGTCCTTCCTCTGCTCCAGTCCTTATTTCTTTCTGACTTTACCAATCATCTTCAAAATGTGCAACACAGAAATGAAAAAAAAAAGACTGAGTGTAGCCAATGCATTGAATTAGCCAGGTAAGCTAACCATTGTCAGTTTACCAATTAGACAAAGCAGGCATCGCATCGCCCGAGGAACCCAGGTTCATTGATGGCAGGCACACAGTTATCTTTGCTCTCTAACAGGTAAATTCAGGTATGAAGCTAATGTTTAGTAATGGATACAAAAACTGTGAAAAATTGGATTAATTTAATTTGGTAGCACTAGCTGGTTTCATGCAAGTCAGTTCTAAAAGAAGCACATATGGGCCGAGGTCCAGACTCATTTTTAGGCTATTGCTATGCTATTATTCCGTTGAGCCAGCACTGTGGAGAAGGAGCCAGTCAGAACTTCAATTGCAGACCAAACCACAGCACTGTGGTTCAGAAAGCTGAGCCAGAAAGTGAGAGTGAACTGCTTTCAACTGCTAAATGTTTTATCAGGTTATCTACAAAGTGCAATCTTGAGTATCACCCAGAAGAAAAGCTGTGTAACACTGCCCTCTGGTTGAGAGTCTCAATTCTCAAGTCGAGTTATGTCACAGAGTACAGACACACCCTGGAGAACACGTCTCCATCACCACATCGAGGTGAGTTAAACCACTAGCAGTCAGCAGATAGAAGATGTGTTAAGTGACTCTTTTAGCTTGGTGAGTAAATGTTTTAACTGAAATTCACGTTTGTTATTTTAGTTGAACGTTTGACTTTTGTGTAAAGACCCAGATATTCTTCATATATCTTCTTTATATATCTTTTTGCAGTGATGATACTAGTGGAGTTGGAGAATACATTTACTACACAGATAAAAGGAAAAGGACACCTGGAGAAAGAAATCACCCCACTTAAACACTGGTAACATGTTGTACATGGGCAGACAGGTACAGACAAAAACAGACAGAATTCCGATGACTGTTGGTGGATGACGACTGGTAGAATCAAAGTCAAAACTGGAGCAAAGAGACACAGGGATGTGTGGAGCTGACAGGAGGATGGGCTGAGCGAGCAGAATGAAAAATGATGGAAGGAGAGAATTACAGAGAAAGAGGGAAGAAAGAGTGTGAGCTTGGAGGAAGATGATGCTGATGAGAGGCTCGACAGCCAGTGTAATAAAGCATGCTAAGTGCAAGCCACCAGATTTACAGGGCCTTTACACCACAGCTGAATGTGCCATCATTTTCCCTCCCAAAACGTTAACGTCGCACAGGACTGCCATAAATACATCACTGCGCTAATTTAAGGGTCCGCAATGGAGAAACCCCTCCATTGTTCTCTCTCGGGGCTCAAAAATGCCTTGAAATAATGGGATTTTTTATGAACATGTGGGAAGAGGATGTTCATGATGGTGTTCTCGTGCCTCTGCAGCCCCGCTCTCACAATGGCAGTCAGATGTAAAACATACAACAAACAAATGAGTGTGAGAAAATGGGCTTTTCCTCTGATCTGTCATTTCAGTGGCTCTGCATAACAAGCAGTGATTGTCACCCTTTGTCTAATAATGGCTTGGAAATGCATCTTATTATGCATAACTATGCACACTTGTGCAGAAATATGTTTGGTTTTTGCTCGCTATGGTTATTGGTGTCTGGTGCTGACATTCCCATTTTTCTTCTGCAGTACTGCACCAACACACAGCAACACTTGGCAAAAAGGCAGAAAAGAAAAAAAAATAAAATAAATGTGGATCTATATTAAGAAAGCAGTGTCCACAACTCACCCAAAAAGTGTTTCAAGTAAATTAAACTTTTATTGTTGAAATCATCAGAAGAGACCAAGCAAGTTAAGGACAACTTGTCTTATTTGTGTATTTATACTCAGCTGTGTGTAAAAAAAATGGCCATCATTAAAAGGTACAAACTTTGAGCACAGAGCGAGTTAACGATGCTGGCAAGCGAATGGTGTGAGAAAGACAGGTTTTTTAATTTCTACCTGCATGCCAGCGGAGCCCTTTCACACAGGTAATACATGGCAACAATTACACAGCGTCACATAATGAGAGGTGTAAGGGAAGACAATGGCTAATAAGCGAGAAAGGACCATTCTGCACTTCCCAGGGAGCTAATGAAAGCTTTAATTAAGTGTCAAACAGTAGAGAGGCTGGGGAAGCAGAGGAGAGTGCTGCTGAGGCCCCATACTGGGTGTTTCTTCAAATTCATCTAGAGGCCGGGGCCTAAACTGACAGCTAGACTGCTGAGCCGAGGCAAGAAAACCCTTTCTCTCACTCTCTCACACACTCATACACACACACACACACACACATTATACACAACACTCACTAAAGGAATTAAAAATTTACCATGTTTTGTAGCCTTTGTTACTTTTGCAGGCCTGACTCAGGATCAGGTCACTTACTGTCATCAGCTTTTCTCTGTATTCTCAGCACTGCTACACGAGCTGCACTGATGTGGTGGAGACGTTAGAGAAACGCAGCGGGCATTTTGCACACAAACCGAAGAGGAGAGAAATACTGTCCAATCAAAGATATTTTAGTGTAAGGGCTAACATTTCATTGTACAGGAGATACGATGTGATGCACACTCTATTTGTCTTTCTTTCTACTGGATTTATACAGAGATGTAAGAAATGTTCAATCTATAATTAGAAGTCAGTTCCATCACCTAAACTAATGCTGTCCAATCCAGCAGCCCTGAAATGAATCCTCCCTTCATAATTTGAATGTTCAGGTATTTTCCAAATGTTTTAAAGAGCTGTTGATTGAACTGCTTTTGATTTATTTTATATGTTTCTTTTTCTTCTTATTTCTATAAGAAATAATAATCTATGCTGTACTAACTTTGAGAGGTGGTAATCTAACTGAACACACATAGTTAAAGAATGGAAGCACAAAGGTCTTTGAAATATATTTTAGCACACGGGACCTTCGTGAAGCCTCATCATGTCAGCTGGTACAGTGTTGGTTTTGTGCTGCTGTGATGAAGATCATTTTAAAAGACAGTCAACAACAATCTTTGCTCCTCCAAAAGCCTGTGAATTATGGGAAATGCACACAGCAGCTTGTTTGTGCAGCATCATGTCCAATATGTGCATGCATTGTGAAATGACGTTAATGCACTGTGAATAACATTCAAATGCACACACATTGAATGAATATGGCTTTAAAAATAAGTTAGATGGCTAACTTACTTTAAACAGTATAAAATGGGCATTGATGGAATTAAGGCATTTTAACTTAAATGTTGGATGTCAGAGAGGTATGAGTGAAGGTGAATGGACAGGATGTGGACGCTGTAATCTGTAAACTACACTGTAAACTGCAAATTCTATTTCTGCAAATGCTGTGTCTTGCTGGACTTTGAATTAAATGTGATCGACCCAAGTTTTTTTTTTTTTGTTTTTTTTAAGCAGACCACTGAGAAAAGATTGTTGCTTCAGCTTCTACATGGAGATGAATACATTTAATTCTGTATTTTACACCATTCAGAGGATGATGCATCTCAGTGGGTTTATCCTGATATAATTAATAAAACTAGCATAGTGCCCACTCCATAAATAACACGATGACCCTGTCTGTTTGTTGCATATATATTCTACTCTGCCCCTGCATCCTGTTTTATCTGGAAATACATCACATTGCATACAATGCTCTTTGCCACCGAGACCACATCCCCCTCACGCTCTGTCAAATCATTGTCTCCATCTCCGCCTACACTGGCATACTACACTCACATTAGAGGAACAGTTCAGGTCATTTTCACGGCTTCACTTTGACAGTCTTTTATGGCACTAACCACAGAACTTACACAAAAACTCAATTGCCTTACAACATGTCGCAAGATCAGACAAGATGGTGCATGCTTGCTTTTTTTTCTTTTTTTTCTGGCTATGCCGCTGTAATTCTGACCAACATAACATGTTGGGCTTATGTAGGAATATGGAAGTTCTACTGTTATGTGCCGGTGCTCCTGTCTGCTTCTCATACAACCCCACTTCAATATTCCTGAACTATATCTTTTAGGCCTGCGCATCCAGTTTTTGTTCTAGAAAAATCAATAGATTTTCTGCTTTTTTTTCTGCTCTGTTGTGTTGAGCGCACTCTTACTACTTTGCCATGCGTTTGTTTTTTTAGACCGGTCTGTCAGCAGATGTCTAAAACAGCAAGTGTAGATGTGGAGAGCAGCAAAATGATGCCAAGCAAAACTTCTTTAACCAACTCGTTCAATCATCCTCCCATCTTCTCTCTCCATCTCTCTGTCAGCCTTCACCTCTCTCTGTGCTCCTTAACTCACACCTGTTTTTTCATCATCCCTCTTTTTCTCCTCTTTCTTACTTATCCCCCCACCCCCCTCAGCAGGAGGAGACAGCGGTAATGACTATAATTAATAATGGAAATAAATGCAGCGTTTTAAAACTCACTGGGATTTCACTCTTATTGAGTCTTATTTCTCCTGTACAGCTGTGCCTCTGTGCATGGGCTGATTGTAGAGTGCGCACATGCTCGCACACACACACATGCGCGTACGCGCACGCGCACGCGCACACACACACACACACACACACACACACACACACACACACACACACACAACCTAAGTTAACTGCCTGAAATACATTGAATTTTATTTCTCATTGTTTTTTTTTTTCTTTTCCTGTTTTCTGTGATATAGTTTCATAAAGTCATGGAAAGAATCATGGATATTTCATCATGTTTACAATATCTACAAAGTCATACTATTTGTTCTTCGTGCTGTGGTAACAGTAATATAAACAAGTTATAAAACATTTCTAAACTTGTCTATAATCAACATACTAAATTACATTATGATGGGAAGGAAGGATTATTACTCATCTTCACCTGTGAGTGAACCAGTCACACCAAGTCTGTATCTCATTTATATAACCAGCCTGTTCGGCCTGAATGAACAAACATACATCCATAAAGAGTGTGTCTATACCATAAAAAAGACCAGTGGTCAGTGGAACACTATTTATGTGTGTGTGTGTGTGTGTGTGTGTGTGCGTGTGTGTGTGTGTGTGTGTGTGTGTGTGTGTGGTGACTGTGCTGCAGGTTTACACTGCCATCTATTGGGAGCTCAGACACACACAGCCGCTGCATTGTGGGCTGAAAAAAGGTGTGTTTCAGAAGAGGACTCAAAGATTCAGCCTCGTGCTGCTTGTGGTAAGTTCAGAGCACTTTGATTTTCTCTGCTGGCTCATGACCTCTAAAGCAAAGGTGCAGAGGCTGCAGAAACATAGATGGTGACAGAAGAACAGATTACATGCGTATGTACAAAAACTGCGGTGAGAGAAGAACATTTAGATTCACCAAATATAATGCTGATGCAAGTGATCATGAAAATTTACAAAATAAAAAAAGAAAGCAATTGAACAGAATGTATATTAAACTAAATCTAATGTATTTGTTGTGCTTTTTTAAGATAGCACAACAGGAAAGAGTTCATCTGTATCTGTAGTGAGGCAGTTTGACCACTAGATGGTAGAATCAGAACAGAAATAGCAGAGGTACCTTCACTACGTATTGTCCATGGACAAACTGAAATACACACGAGTCCAGCTTCAGGTATATTATTACGCATATTATTTGCAGACAGTGAAGGACGTGAGAAAGCTGCCATGCTAAGCAGTGCGGATCAGAGCCGAGCCTCCCATCCTCAGAGGAAAACAAACTTCAACAATTAACAATCAACTGAATTTGTGATGAGCAAGCACTACGTGCAGCTGGAGGACAAGGAGGGGAGGGGAGAGAGGGGATCTTCTGCATCCTCTCATTGGCTCTGGCCTCAGGCTAAAGCTGTAGCTTCACCATTCCCAAACATCTGCATTGACCCTCATCACCTTTACAGATAAATAATAACCACCCATCCTCAGTGGAGCCCTGACTTAACCCCACACTACATCCAACTTTTCTAAACTCTTCTCCATAACTTACCACGGCAGTACTTTGTGGAACATGATCAGCTTTGGTCATCAGAAGTTGAGGATGATGGAGTTGTCTGTCTTAAACTCTTGACGCAGCAGGAATGACTCACTCATATATTGTTAAGTTGAAGTTGATGTTGCAGCTCCCCATGTTCTCTTATCTCCAAACCAGACTATTAGATAGACATATTTGTTGTAAGCACCGCAGGACTACACTCAGGAATCAGACAAAAAGTTGAGTTGACACTGTGGTCTTTGAGGATGCTTCATTTCATCACATCTTTGTGAATGAACCACAGTGTGAAAACCTGCTTTAGAAAGGTGATGTCTTTTTATAGCTTTTTACAACTCGTCAGAGATGATTGATTTTTACTTTGTAGAATGTCCACCATAATTTGCAGTTTAGTAATAATTACATTTAGGGAAACCTTGTCAAACATTTAGATTTCTTTCTCTTTGAAAATAAATATGTCCAATGAATCTTAAAAAGATTTCACACTGAAACTGTATAAATATCAGTATGCGCCTCAAAAATGTGTAGGGCTTTAGTGTGAATAGTCAGTGTGAGCAGTGGACTCACAGAGGCAGTCAGTACAGGGGTTTGGAGTTCAACTTTTGATTTGTGAGTTTGCTGGTTGACCAATTGCAAACCACCCTGAGACTGCTGACCTGTGAGAAAGTGAAGAGCCAGAAAATCACAAACAGAGGAGGCTGCTGTATCAGATGTATAGTGTATATAGAGTACAACCCTGCTCTGCTGCAGCACGGATGTTCCACGAGAGACATGTGGCATAAAGGTCTTCCTTTAATTAACTGCGTTAACGTACTGTGTGGTCAGCAACTAAGGCCCACATAGTCACTAAATCACCAAACCAAAGACTCCAGCATGTTTTACAATGAGTTTCCCTGTGCTATTCTCTGCTGTGAGCAGTGCATATACAATGCTAATTGACATTTCCAATGGTCTGTACAACATGCACATGATGTTTTCCTATGATGGACTGGAAACCTGTGTAGGAAGTTCACCTGCCCCCTGCCCAGTGCATGGATTAGTTATCATGGACCCCATGGGCCTCAAAACAAACATTCCAAACACTTTTAGGCTATTACAAAATACTGAAACATCCTGAAAGCCATGGGAGCTTTGTTTTATCACAAGACATGATGTTCCCCACGTGTCACTCAATGGTTTTTCTCATTAAACAAGTATTAGGACTTCTATGTCATGTTGTGCTGTTTTTACTCATTCTGTCAGGGTCAGGTCTCATTAACTTAGGCAGTTTATTAATACCTCCTGCAGTCGGCTACTGCCTCCTTTCTGGAATTTATAGTCCCAATCAATCTCGAGTCACTCTCAAGTCAAAACAAGATACCTTACTGTAAGTCTGATGTGGACAAGACTACTCTGAACCAGTGAGTGGGCATGAAGATCACAGTGCGTAAATATAACAACCCTGTGTGTGTGTGTGTGTGTGTGTGTGTGTGTGTGTGTGTGTGTGTGTGTGTGTGTGTGTGTGTGTGTGTGTGTGTCCATGGACATCAATGATAAGATTGTGCCGATGCATCAATCAGGGCATTGGGTATAAACACATTTCCAATGCTTTGAGTGTTGCAAGCAGGCAAGCAGAGCTTTGATTAAGGAGGTGATGAAGAACCCAATGGTCACTGTAAGACATCTTCAGAAGTCCTGTGCAGGGATGGGATGGGCAACATCATGCAAGGAGATTTGTCAGGACTCAGGGATGGATGAATGTAGCCAGATACATAGAGGTAAGGAAACCCTGTCCAGACGCAACCTCAGACTGAGGCGACAGTTCACCTTTCAGCATGACAATGGTTTCAGGGCAAGTCTTTGGCTGGCCTTGAGTGGCCCAGCCAAAGCTCAGACTTAACCCCCACAGAACATCTGTGGAGAGACCTAAAGGCAGTTCAGAGAGACTGAAAGGATCTGCCAGGAAGAATGAGATAAACCTTCCAAATCCAGGTGTGTAAAGCTTACCCAAGAAGACTCGAGGTTGTAATTGCTGCCAAAGGGGCTTCAACAAAGTTAAGGGTCTGAATACTTATGCAAATGAGAGCTTTCAGTTTTTGATGCTTCATAAATTTGCAGAAAATCCAAAAATACATTGTTTCACATTTTCATCATAGTGGGTAAAAGTGTAACCCACATTACATTTTTTCCATTTTAAATGAAATCTACAACACAAAGTGGAGGGGTCTGTCTATTTTCTGAAGCTGCGCTGTGTGAGTGTTCAGCAAAGGGACCTCTCCTGGCCAAGAAGTGAGCATTGTATTGTCATTTTTAGTGCAAACACACACACACACACACACACACACACACACACACACACACACACACACACACACACACACACACACACAGGCTGTGTGCTGTTTTCTATTTGATTTGAAAGAAATATTAGATTTTTTTCTCAGCCAGGCTTAAATCCCTCCCCTGGGCCACAAGATAGCGCAGGGAAAGCCGCTACGGCCAGGCAAATAAGAGCTGAATCGTTAAAACACCTCTACTGCTGGCTTTATTCATGAAGAGAGAAAGAGTGAGACAGAGAGAGAGTTGGAGTGGGGAGGGGGTCTTCAGGATTTCCGAAGGTCGCCCCATGAAACAAAGAAAGTAATTTAAATCCCTGAAGGTTTCTCTCAATGAATATCAATAGAAAGCATTATGTTATTTTTGTTCAGCACTTTCATAAAATGAGGAGGAATGAAGACGGAGACAGAGATGGTGAGTATAAGAGTATAAGCCAAACAAAAAAAGAAACGCAAAACAGAAAAAGGTCGATCAGCAAGTAGTCCCCACCCACTGTAGTCCTATCCACGTGATCCTTATTCGGATTGTGGGTGCAGCGACAGGCTCAGTTTTAATGGCTGTTGATATTGTCACCCATGTGTCAGCTTAGCAGGTAGTGTGCAACATGGGACCAGCACATGCCAGAAGCATGTCACAGCTAATATTAACAGCAGATAACAGCTTCTCAGGAAATCATGTTGTCTGTATAGAGTGGCAACACACGGATTTGTTTTTTACTGGTAATTATTGCAACATATATATATTTTTTCTTTTTTACTCCAAGAAGCTGTTAGACACAGAGTGACCAGGAAAACTCATGTGCAGTGCAGAAATCCATGTACACTGTAAGGAATTTGAGACTGCATTAAGTGACACAAATTCAAATGCGATGTCACTTTTTTCTTCTACCAATCTGCCGACGGTGGTCAGGACTTTGTTGTCTGAGAACAGTCATAAATTGCTTTGACCAAAATTTCCAATTTGAACCCTGTCTAATCTAGCCAAAACTTTCCACTCTGTTAAGGAGTGTGCTGGCGGCACTACACGGCATGTTGAGAAGAACCTTACAGACTAAATTCTGGGTCATGGCTGTAAAAAGGTGCAGCAAGTTCAGTTATACATGGCAGCTCTCATCCCCCAAATCAAATCTAACCACTGAAAAATATTCAAATTTAATAAGAATAATCAATTCATATGGAATGCAGTGAACTAATATTGAGACTGTGTCAGACACGTGTTGACTCTATGGACGTATAGTACAAAACAAATCTGAGCACTACTCAGTCAGCAAGTCAATGGCCACAGATTTGTCAGAGCAGAATAATTTTTGTGCATGTGGAATGGCAGAATCATGAGCATGGTCAAACACATGGTATACAGACAATAAAAGAGTTCGTATTACTTTTCTGTTCTTCTTCTATGTCTTTCATTTTTAATGAAAAATATTATCAGGGGAAGCGATTAGAACATAATATGAAATACATTCATGCATGAAGCTAACGGACACTTCTGAGCAGATAACTGCCCTAGAAATCGTATGACCCTGATGTGGGGTAGTTAGGTTTACTGTGATCTGATCCAGCTCCATGTGGGTAAAACTGCTGTGGCCAACAAAATGTATGATGGGCTGTGGCTACATTTACACTGACTGTATCTGACTGACTACAGATCAGTTGGGTTATACGAATTTGATTGGTTTGACTTCAGTCTGCAGACTCTGACTTTGAAAAAGACATGACCCTGATGTCCTGATGAGGGAGTGTCCTGTTGCAGCTTGCTAGTTAAAAACAGTTGGCAAGTGACCTCTTGTGATCTTAGGAGCTCAGAATAACCTCCATTAATCACTGTGTGTAACGACTGCTAAATTAATTTTTCAATAAAAAAATATCCCACAACATGAGTAAAGAAGTTCCTCTTATAGTCTTTACAATTAATCAGTGAATGAATGAGTGTGTGTGTGCGTGCATGTGTATATGAGCTTCTGTGTCCTGCTGCTGCAGCTTTGATTAAACTGAAAGTCGTTCTGGGATAAATGAAGTGAGGAGTTGGTGTGTACAGAGCATTATATATTATATTATATACAGTATTAATGATGGAAAGGATGGACGGACACCGGCAATAACCCATTGAACACTGCCTATAACAGTGGGTGGAGGAAAGGAACAATGGAGGAGAGGAGAGGAGGAAGGAGAGCAGAGTGATGTTTGCCTTTGATGATTACCACATGGATGGAAGGAGAGAAGGATTTCATGAGCTCAGAGGAGAACATGTTGAAGCCTCTGAGCAGCAGTCACAGTGAACCCTGTGCTCGAACCATGAGCCAGCAATACATTCATATTTGTGTACATACACTAGCTGATTATATGATACTGCAGTACAGATCTAGTTGAAGTTTCATCACTCCAAAGAAGTGATGGCCAAATAATGAACTGACACAGCACTTTGTCTTTATCTCCAAATAAACTGAAGCCATCCTCCAAGCGAGCATTTCTGGTCTATGACGAGCGCAAGCTCCACCTTCCCTCACTCGCTCATCAAGTTTGAGACCTTTGGGACTTCAGTGGCAGAGAGGAATGGACAGTGCTTGGTGTCTCCACTCCTGTGTGCTGTACACTTGTATCACATGCACACGCCTGGCTGTCATGTGTGCAGGTTGTGACACTAATTAAATGTCATAGTTGGGGATCTACACAAAAAGTCACCATGACATACACGCTTACACAAAAGCAAACACACACACACACACACACACACACACACACACACACACACACACACACACACACACACAAACACCTTCTCTCTGGTGGCTGTAATCCATCCATGGCCTTTCAGCCTCCAGGTGTTTAATGTAAACACTGTGATAACACAATCAGTCCCAGTCCTCTCCATCCTTCCCTCTATCTCTCTCCTCCTGCTCCCTCCTCTCCCCTGCTCCTGGGCCAGATAATGAAATACATAAATGCAACATGGGTTTTTTAAGACAGTGGGCTGTTTTCCTCCCCTCTCCCATTTTGCCTTTGATGTCAATGCATGTTTCGCTCCAGAACAAAATGCACAACAGCCAATGAATAATGGAGCCAAGCACGGCACAGCCACCTTCTAATCTCAGCAGGCCTGCAGCCCAGCGCTTCAAAGCTTCACGAGCCCCTGAAGCCACAGCAACAACACCACAATTATCATACACTATCACCACAGCAACAACAGCTTCATAATGTTGAAGCAACAACAGCATTACAGTGCTACATCAGTATCAACAGAACAACATCACAGCAACACACAGGCATATGTTATCTCCCGACTGCTGCACTCCTCCAATGAACAACGCAACACTTCTCGTCTGCTGTGAGTCGTACCTATTGCTGCACTATGTCCTTGTCACACTGCACCTTGATTGTTGATAAAAGTGTCAGCTAAATGACTAACAGATTTGTCTTGTGAAGATACAACAATGCTATAGCATTGAGTTATACATTGTGGATAACACTGATGATGCAACAACTGTATGGCAATACGGATCATGCTGCGACATCACTGTGATGCTAGCACAGTTGAGCTTTTTACAACAACAATCACCACAAAAAAATAGAAATCAGTAAACAATAAAAGGAATAAGCCAGACAGAATTATTATATTATTTCCACATCACATGTTACAGATGTGGCATGCTTTCAATCCATCATTGGTGTATTCACACTTTGCTTTTATGAGATCAGATATCAATATGATCAACCCAAGACACACAGTGATGGATTCATGGCTTGCCCACAGAAAGCAGGCCCCAGACCAGAATGACCTGATGCTCAGTGTTTAATACACACATCAGTTTATCAAAGAGGCTCAAGGCTGTACTGTAGCCATTAAACTGGAGGATACAGGTGGCAATCAGAGGAATACAATGACAGCAGGGGAGGGTGATGTCGTTTCAAACCAATCATCATGCCTATCATGGAATCAGTGATAATCCCCTCATATTGAAACAAGCAAATGAGCAAGACGGCTGTGAGTAGGATCTTCCATTAGGCTAATCATGCACAGCACCACTCTTCCAGACATTATTACATTACACCAGGCCATGCAGCGTGCACAATGCCTTTGTTTGCATAAACACCGCAGAGGGATATCTGATTGACAGAGTTGAAATGATAAGAGGCAGCTTCATTTGAGCTCAGCTGTTTGTTCAGAGGAATGCAGCTAACCGCCTCTGTTCTATCCTCTCCTTTCTTTGAACCTGTTTATTTTGTGCCACTCCCTCCTTTCACCTCCTGCCAACATACAGGAGATGGCCAGAATAATGACAACATGAAAATATATACGATTATCAACTACCCAAGTGGACAGTGCAGTTTTCAAATGAACTAGCTGAACGGCATTAAAACACATATATAAGAAATTACGTGAGTGCCCAGCTTTACACCAGCCAGAGTCAAAGTTGGCCACTTTGTTGACCTAACTAGCCACTCTGAGAGATTTTTTTACAATATAGAAATGTCACACAACTCCTGGCTTTGTTTCTGATGGAGGACAGTCATTTCCACCAAAACAAGTTCTTTTAACATTTCAACAAACAATGATGATTGCAGTGAGCAAAGTCAGACTATGTTGTGGTAGTAATAACATGCAAACAGTCTGGCATCAATGCTACAGCATCTTGGCTGTCTCTCACAAACATGTGAGGATGAACGTAATTCATCACAGAGTATTAAAATGAGAGGATGTAGTAGGATAGGAATTCTTCCCTCCACTTTGCTCTAGTCAAATTTCTTGGGCAGTGCAGACAACTTCCATATGAAGGCCTCACGAGCCCATGCAAATAAGTGTGAAATTGCAATATAATCATTTATGTAAATGACATCCTGCTGAAGAGAAGAATCATTATTTCCCACAAAAGCTGTAAAAAGTCTGGAAACACAAGACAAGAAACCAAGAAAAAGATCAGACATCACACAAAACAAAAAGAAAGAAAATGATGTGAGGGATTTCTTTGTGAAACTAATACACTAATGTGAGAGAACACATATTATACAATAACTCTTGTCAATGTAATTTCCTATGTCATCTATTAGCAAAGCTAATGTGCCTTTGCTGTTATTCTGCTCGATTCTCTCTAATGCTAAGCTAAAGTGAGAGACTGACGATGAAGATGTTTTGTTCATGCCTGCAATGCCAAAATATTGTGAATATGCTACGTCTCTGAATTGGAACATCTAGCTGGTTTCTACTTCACAACAGATGCTGAGGCTCAGTGGTGCTGTAGAATTTACAGACATTTGCCATAACAAACAAAAACAAAACTGACACAGTTCTAATGGATGACGGCCACAACATCAAACTACTGCAAGGAATTCAAATCTCACTTAGAGATTCTCATCTTTCCACCTACTACTCTGTAAAACAAACAAACAGAAGAAGATGTCAGATGTCTTTAACTGAAAATGATATGGAAAAGTACAGATTTCGACATTCGAAGCATGTGGAACGTGTGTGCACGTGGGAAGCACTGCCATGCTGACATGTGCCTTCCATTCTCATTCAGCACAAACCACAAACTTGTTGAAGGTGTGAAGTTCAGTGTGTCCTCCAGTCAACAAAGCTCACAGCAGGAGTCAGCTGCCAGGAGTGCTGTTCATGTTTTCATCTTCTCAGACAGTTTACCACGTTGTGCTAAAAACATCAATCCTTCCCCCACATCCCTCTATATCGTCTAAAAATAAACCATAATTAGCTGCTGTATTGATTCATGTGCAAGCACTGAAAATAAATAAATAAATAAATAAATAAAACAACATTTGGAGTTTTGGAAATTGACCATGTTAATTATGGCTGCCAACTCCTTAAAATGCATTTGGTTCACAGGGAAATATGTAGATCATCAGTTAGAGGCAGTCACATCTTATTAAATATGGAAAGCAGGGAAAATCGGCCTTGGCAGGCTTTATCAAAAACACACACACACACACACACACACACACACACACACACACACACAGCCAAAAAGTATGCATATCACACATGTATAAAACACTAACACACACGCAGGTAAGGTACAGAGAGACTCGTCCTGCATGTCCATACTCTGCGTTCACACTCATGTGCTCAAGCTAAGCAGCATGGCACTGCGTTGATTACTGTAATATGAAGGCACAGACATCTGGATTAAATTCATGCACACACACAAACACAGGTTATTAGCTCAGACGAACCTTGCGCAGTACTCTGTGACTTGTTTATTACTTGGAAGAGAATTAACAGAATTACACACCTGCCTGCATGGAGAGAACTCATTCACATCTTCTTAATAATGTTATCAGCAGCTCTGTTGCCTTTTTCCAGCCCTGTTATTTGTTTTCTTTACAATAGCAGGAGCCAATTGTCAAAAATGGCATTCAGTTGGACTTATGTATGGGCCAATATTAGAGCCACAGCACCAATAAACAGGACTCAGAACAACTATGCCTGAGAGTTTAAAACCTCAAATCCATTTCCTCAGTTTTACACTGAAATGTAGGACTATGCAATGGTTATTATTTTACATATCATAGGTGACAGAAGCACACCTCAACCATTTTAATAGTGGCATAACTTGATGAAAACACCTTATTGTCATCCACTTTGCTCTGACTGTCCAGGCCTGTCCCACAGAACATCACACATGCACACAGAGGGTTTCTTTGTGAATTCAAACTAAATAATGATGTGGGTATTTCCTGACAACATTTGAATTCATGTGGCTGCCTCGAGTGGATACCAGCGTGGAGGTGGCTTTGCTGCCGTCAGGCCAACAGACGCCAAAACAGAGTGCAGGCTGAAAGTTTGTTTAAAATACATACTACATACATGCAAACACTGGCTTTACCTTTAGCAGCTTTTTGGCCTAGATTCATTTGTTCTGAAGCTTCTGCACATCACATGGTCCTCAGCAAAACACTTGAGTTAGCATTTGCATTGGACATGTTTCTAAGCACTAGTTGACAACAGCTGTTTGAGGTGTGCTCATGCTGAGGAGGCCGGCCATAACAAGTAGAACTGATATTATTAAGATGAGACAAAAGCTGAAGCTATAAGATATGAGCTGAGCTGAAGTGATTTTACTATGCAGCAAGACCTTGATATTGTCACTATTAACTTAGTTCAGCTCTTGTGAAAGTGAATTAGAAAATGATTTTCCTGACTGTGCTAAACAGTGTAGCCTGTAGGCCTACAGAGGTGAAGTGAGAGCAGCTGAGAGTGTTTATGAGCTCCCTGCTCTCTCCATTTTTATCCAGCTCTCTCTGGAGGATAGGATAAAGCTTTAGGCCTCTGATCTCCTCATCACCAATACCCAGTGGTGACGGAGGTTGGGGCGGGGGGGGGGCTTGCGAATCTTAATCAACCCATTTCTCACATTCAGTTCACTGCATACCTCTACCATCTTTTCTCACTCTTTCAATCTCTATCCCTCCTCCACCCCCCCACTCCCACGTCTAATAAGAACTGCTAAAAAAGCAAAAATAAAGCAAAATAGGGTGGAGACCCAGTTCCCGGGTGGCATGCTGAGAATTGGGCTGGGTCAGGATGATTTATGTATTTGCATTATTGGAAGGTAAGTGAGAGCTGAAAAGAGAAAGAGGAAGGAAAGAGGCAACAGAGGATGAGCTCTTAATAGTGAATACATTTATAAATTAATGACCAGGTTGTCATTGTAAATGGCAATTTGTGCTCAATTGATGTTTCTGGTTAAGTTCAGTGCAGTTCCTCAAATGTCCACTTGAGGCTGGCTCCAGAAGTGAGTCAGTCTCCATAAGTCCCCATGTTAAAATGTCCAACTTCACAGCAGAAATAAACATGTTTACAGCCTGGTACAAAAAACAGTTTTGGTCTCTATAGCTAATTTCACAGGTGACTTGTTTGAGCAACCAGACTTCATTCATCCTGCCTCAGCTCCACCCACACTAGCTGGGGCTTAGATGGAGTCAGATGGCCATTTTGGCACCACACTGAGCTTCACAACGACTCTTCAGAAACCTGTAGGTGACGTCACAGAGACTATATCCATGTTTTGTTTTTTTTTACAGTCAACTCTTTCTTCCAAAGCAGAAGTTGTATTAGAGAAGTGTCTGTGTCATCTTCCCTGGCCTGTGTAAAAAACAATCATCTTGTTTAGAGGACTCAAATTAGGCATTTTAATTTGTTTTGTTGCCTCATAATGACCCAATGATGACTGTGCCATCCTATAAACTGCTGCAAACTGGTGGCTCACTGAGAGCTGCTTTCTGTGTGTGCTTTTTATTCCCATCACATAGTTCAACAAAATTTAGAGTTTTCTAAGTGGTTGGCGAGATGTCTGTTTCATACCATCAATGGGAGGTCTTATAAGACCAGATCCAAGACCTCACTAATGCTCTTGTGGCTTAATAGGAATAAATACGTGCAGTCAGAATCTGACCTCCTGACACCAGAAAAGTTAAGGATGTTGCACCAGCACATGACATGGAATGACATGTTCAACAATTACATATGGGTGTCAACTTTAGGTTTTTACTTGTTTTGTTTGGATGTCCACATACCTTTGGCCTTGTAGCTGAGGCATTTATAGATCTTATGAGAAAACAAATGAGTAAATGAATGAAATACAGAAATGTAAGTACATATTCTACCATGTGAGCTGAATAAAATCAACATGGAGATGTGAGTGAGCACTAAATCCCTCCAGATTCAGGAGGATGTTTGAAACCTTGGATTAAAGCCCCGTCTATAAAACATGAGAACACTGCAGAGGCATATTTTCAAAGCACTTTGTGGCCTCTTGCCTGTCTTCATGCCAATTGACATTTAAAATGTGCTTTTTTGATGATGGGTGGATGGATGCAGTGGAGTTTGAGGAAAGGGAGCTTGCATGCACAATGCCTTGCGTCTCCTGAAAGGGTTAAGTGTTTGTGAATGTATCCTGCAGCGTCAACACTGGCACCACTGGCTTAGACTCATTAGCATAAAGAAATGTAGCCGCGGAGCATATGACGACAGGGAGCAAGGGAACGAACAAGGTAGGAAGAGTGAGGAGAGAGAAAGACATGGAGGTATAGAGAGGAGGTGTAACACAGAGAGCTGATGGAGGGCAGAAGGAGAAGGAAAAGAAAAGAAATGAAACACACTCGTTTCTTTCAAAATGGTTACAGTACATACAGTTTAGGTGAAATCTTTCCTTTGTACTGATGATTCCATCACACTGAGCTGCATCAACCTGTTTAATGACTGATTCAAACATCTTCAGCAGTATTCAGTGTAAAATGCTTTGAGTCAAACTATAGGCATGATTAAAGTCCTTTCATTTGAGATTGTGGTATTGATTTTTTTTTTTTTTTTTTGGTAATCCACTGAGGTAAACGTTTTACAGACATACAAACATTTGACATGTCTGTTTTTGTTAAATACCTCCCATTAATGTATGAAAGCCTTTTAATATCTGATATCATGTCTACACACATACATGTATACAAGTCTCTGAAGGTAATCTGAGTAATGTCTTGTAGGCCTGTATTTGATGGGCACTTCAAGGTTTAGTGTGACACACTAAAAAATATCTAGTCATTAATTCAGTTACATAAAATATCCAATATTTCCATAGATCACGGATTTCACGCTCTGCCCACAATGATAGAGATTTTTAGGCATAGACACCATCATGCATCTATAAGGGTTGCATGATGGTAACATTTTTATCTAGTTTTCTTTTATGCAGATAGAGACCATCAGATAAGCACTTTAAGCTTTACAATGGGCCTGTAAACCTCACATTATAATAGTTAGTGCAACACTTAAGCTAGCCAAAGACAAACGAAGAGTTGTGAAACAGTTGTGCTGTTGGGAGGATATGACATACATGATGTATGATGTTTCCATTAATGCATAATCACCCGATTGTTTTTGTTCTTGAGCCTCTTACAGCTGATCAGTTCACAGATTTCAGCCTTGTGTTCTGCCTCTTTTACTTGCTTCTCACCAGGAGGGAAATTGTGAAGTGAGGGGGTTGCAATCAGCAATGATACAGCTAGATGTCACTAAATCCTACACACTCCTTTAATACAAGAGAGACAAGTGAAGAGCCACGGAGATTTGGTCAACAATGTCTTTAGTGTGAATTTCCTGTTACTGCAACAATTCAGTTTCATTAACATCACCAACATTCATTTTCAGATGCTTCATATTTTTATGCTTTCATATTTTCAGAATGTGCTGTGGATCATGTGTTTTTTTAAATGACACATGGTTTATGCTACTGCTCAGTGGGATGGTTTGAAAGCTACTGTTCAATGTTCATCTTAAAATGCACATATCAGCAGTTTAGTTCAATGGTTTGTAGACCAGAACATTTCCAAATCCCTGCGTACGGCCTGCCTGGTGGAAAACATTTGGCTCTGGGGCTTTGCTTTTTGAAATGAAAACAAAGACCTGACAAAATGGCCTCTGGCATCTTTTGCATCACTCAATATGCCACAACATATTGTATATGTGGTGAAAAGGGCATCATGCATTTGTTTCACGACCACCATACCTACCATACAACATCCTACACAATGATAAGGTCGATTGCAATCTGTTGCCTCTCCACTTGATGTCACTACTGTTATGGAATTTTGTGTCCTTTGGTTACGCGGGGTCGTGCATGGGCCTTGAGGTCATAGACAGTTACAGCACAAAATCATATCAGAGAAGACTCTCTCTCTTTGGTTTGTGAGGCCGCTGTTTGGATTGCTGGAGGTCAGCAGGTGCCAGCCTATCTCAGAGTTGCCTGGTGACCAGGGTCGAAGATTCTCAGTGTTGGCCTCCTATTGACATACTATGACATAATAGATAGCTAACTGTTGCCATTCCATTAACATGAACAGACAACAGTGTCTCCAGACTACAATGAGTTGAAGGTGAACACTAACATGGGTAAATGCATCCCCTTCGACTATTTTTGGGCGTATAGTATTTGTGGCGTCATCTGTAAGGGTTTAAAGTCTGACCACCAGCATGAGTTGGGCAGAACAGAGACCGACTCATATGCATACCTGATTGTATGTGAAAATGTCTCTGATTCTCCTTGATCAAGTGTTAATAAATATTACAGTATAAGACATCAGAGACTCCTGAACGCTTTCTTCTCTCCTGACCTGGTGCCATTGGTTTTCAGCAATTTCTCCACAACAACTACATCCTACATACTGGACCTTTAACTCAGGACACCACTGTTCTTTCCCTATTTCAAACCGACAATCAGCTTCTTTTTTTTTTTTGGCCTTTTATTGGATAGAGACAGTCGAAGAGTGACAGGAATGTGGGAGAGAGATGGGGAACGACATGTAGCAAAGGGCCACGGGTGGGAATTGAACCCGGGCCGCTACCGAGCCTCTGTACATGGGGTGGATGCTCTACCAACTGAGCTAATCAACACCACCCGACAATCAGCTTCTGATTGGAACCATGGTGACTGAAGTCCCCTGGTTTAGGTGCTTAAACCATACCAAACCATCGCTTTAGCGCTGCCACATCACAGACCAGATTTATTTCCCAGTGGTGATTTGGAAGGCATAGAAAAACATGTCATCCTGCAACCTGAAATGTTCATAAAGAGAGGTGTTTAACTATGTAAGTTCTCCTCTGCACAGTGTTTCTTATTACAGAACAGACCAGTTTGATATTGATCTTGTTTCATATATGGTATATGGTAAATGGACTGTACTTATACAGCGACTTTCTAGTTTTATGACCACTCAAAGCGCTTTTACAGTACGTATCTCATTCACCCATTTACACACATTCATACACTGATGGCATTAGCTGCCATACAAGGTGCCAACTGCTCATCAGTTTGAGGAGCTAACCATTCATACACATTCACACACTGATGGCACAGCCTTCAGGAGCAATTTGGGGTTCAGTATCTTGCCCAAGGACAATAACAACAACGGGGACTCAGCAGGAGATACAGGTCTGGTTTAGACCGTGAAGCAGTGCTCCATTGCTGTTGGAAGTCCAGATGAGGTGGGCAAGCTGAGGTGGTTCTGTGAGCCCGGGGATGCTAAATGGTAAGTGTAACCAAAGCATTCTCTGTGAGCTCCTGTTGACCTTTGACCTTTCAGCCCTGCAGAAATGCCATTTCTTCTAAAATAGGCGAGACACTCATTTCGTCTCAGCACATCCTCAATTTGATTTCACAGAGACATTTTTATGCCTGCGACTGACAGGAAATTCACATCCCGTCATCTTCCTCCTCCTCCATTCAGCGCTCCCTGTCCGCCTCTTCTTCTCATTCTCTTTATGACTCCCTGCTTTTCCCTTTCTAAACCTCACACGACTCATCCCACACAAATATTTTCTCTCTGTCACTCATGGCAATAAAGAAATCACCATCTGAGCTTTGATAAAGTACAAAGCTAGTTCCTCCTTTGATTCACCCTCATCAGAACTTCTCAATAATTGGAAAATATGAACCAATACTAAACACGCTAGAGTCCACTGTTTTTGTGAGATTGCTCCCCGTGCTGTGATGGAGGAGTAGAATCAGAGCTACTGTAGAGGTTAATTCAACTGCAGATGAACTTTTCACAAACATCCCAGATGGGCAGTAAAGGATATTTGTCACAGCAGTATTACTATCTGCTCTGATGGAATACAAATGCATGATGCCCTTTCCACGTTATATTCAATATGTTGTGGCATACAGAGTGAGACACAAGAGGCTATGCCATTTTCTCTCTTTCTTCTAATGCATTTGAGAGGTGTTCTTTAACAAAAGCAAAACCCACAAACCAAATGATTACCTCAAGGCAGGGCCGTACACGGGGCTTAGACATACTGAGGGAGGTGATGCTGTCTGTAAGATGTTTGGAGAGCAAAGATTGAACAATAACTGTCAAACCATGTCAGTGGCCACTACCATAAACCATCTATCATTTAGAGAATTAGGATAAATAATCTACAGCAACAATGTGGAAATACAGAAGAGGCTGAAATGATCTCGGAACATCTGAAGATGAATGTTGACAATGTTAATGAAACATTGTCAAATGAAGTGTTCAAGTAATGGGAAATTATACTGCAGACATCATTCAAATCTAATCATGATCAAATCTCTATGACTGACCTCTCCTGTCAAAGTGTATTAAAGGACCAGTGTGTAGGATTAAGTGGCATCTAGCATCTAGTCTAGCTGCTGACTGAATTATGGTGGCAGATTCTGTGGAAGAGGACCTGCCACGTCTGTAGATATGAACAGATATCAAAGGCTCAAAACATAATTGTCCTCCCCACCATTGAATGTACTGTGGTTGCACCCACTATTGACCTCAATGGTGGGTGCCACCAAGCGTTCAGGTGCCACAGAAGAGGGACAGCTCAGTACCCAACTTTTAACAGTAGAGGTCTGGCTTAATATGCTTAGAGTTTGATAGCCCTTGAAATGGTGGAAATGAACCAAAGAAAAGACCTTATACTATTCTAAAGAATATGTATGAAGCTCTGCTACAGTATAGTCACAGTATTGTAAATTGTTTATTGGACACATTTTAGGTTTCCTTTTTCAGCATTTCTTTAGATATTGTTACATGTTTCATCTGTTAACAGGCTCTTGCTGCACTGCTAGCAGCAGCAGTGTGCATACGTATCTGTATCATGAATTATATTGTTTTAATTTTTTTTTAGAGAAAAGAGACCAATCATTTATCAGCATAGAAAGACCATAACTGCCTCTGTCATGTAACTTTTTTCATATAAAAAAAAAATGGTATCTGGGGAACATTAAACTTAATGCAATATATTCTGATGATAATAATTTTATTAATAATAATAATAATAATAATAATAATAATAATAATAACAACACTAATAATAATAATAATAATAATAATAATAATAATAATAAACCGATGGTTTGTTCCAGCCTGTAACTTTACTTAATCACGATATTTACTGTGCTGTCGAATTTGTCACTTTACCATGTGGTTTTACTGCAATCTAGGGGGTCTCTAACGTTAACGGAGTACCTGAGTCATTACAGTAGCAGCGCCTCATCTCTGTGCCACATTGTGTCATTTTGTGATAAAAAAAGAGTCAAAGACAAAGACAATGAGCTCAGCTCAAGAAAGAACTAAAAGAGCAAAAAGAGAAGGATGAATATATAAATGTATACACGTGCACGTTTGATTGTGACATTTTTTTTAAGCGCCTTTAGTGATTGGAGATCATGTTTTCTTGCTTTGAATGCATGAATGCAAAAGCCCTTCACAGTTGTACGTTTGGTTGGCATAAATGTTTTTACTTCTTTGTGGAACGAGCTCAGAGGGAGTCAAACAAAGTAGTAAGAGGAATGATGTGTCTGAAGTGCACTAATTCAATTAGAAATAAAGTCAAGTCCATGAGCATGCCTCTGACACAGAGGGAAAGAGTGAGAGAGGATGACAAGAAAACAACAAAGACGTTGAAAGTAATGAAAACTGTCGTTGCTGCTCCGTTGTGTCGTTTGCCTGTCCACTCGTCTCCCACATACAAACGCAAACACACACAATACCAGTTTCTTGGCTGTTCATCACATGAGATGTGAAGCACAGAAAGCTACTTTAATACTTTATATGCAGTCTGGACTGTCTTGAAACATCTCACTCACTGTACTTTAATATTCATAGCCTCCTCCGTAAACAGACGACTACTCCAGCCAACTAAAGGCGACTACTCCAGTATCAAAACAAAAACAGTCTCAACTTTCAGCTGACACTGCACTACAAACCCTAAAAAACTATATACTGTACATATTATATTAAGAGTTTTTCAGACATTTAAAGGACCCGTGGATAACCTATCAAGAGAGACTTGTTTTGTTTGTTTTTTCTTTTTGCTGTCTGGGTCAAAGAGACTGATAGTTTCCATCAGGAGTGACAGACTGACCTTGTCTGAGTGTCGACTCTGACCTAGAGAGACATACAGCCTGGATCATATCACTGATGGAGGAGTACACCCACACACCTTCACACACACAGACAGACACACACACACACACACACACACACACACACACACACACAAAAGTGAACTGATTATAGAGTCCCTCCACACTGAGGTTCTGAACAAAGGCAGGAGTCAACAGAGGGATGAGGAGGAGGAGGAAAGATGTGGTGCAGGACAGAGAGAAAGAGGAGCTACAATAGTTTGTTTTCTTCATGGTTTTATTTATTGTCAAGTCAGAGTAGGATTCTAATCATGGTAAAATGATGTTTCACATATACTGCTGGTGTATATTTGTGTGTGTGTGTGTGTGTGTGTGTGTGTGTGTGTGTGTGTGTGTGTGTGTGTGTAAAGGCTGTGATGGGTGTGTTAAAGTGCCTGCTGCCGCAGTCAGTGGGCTGATAGGGCCTCTAATCGCCTCTGATAGTGGGGGACAGCCTGTGACTTTGCCTGGGGCATTGATTCTGGAGTTGTAGTGTGTTGGACTGTGTGTGTGTCTCTGTGTGATGTACATGGAGACACACAGAAAATAATAAAATATGTACATGTCTTGAATGTTCCCATATGTGGTTTGTGCTTGACAGAGAAGGACATATACATGTGTGTTTTACACACTGACTGAAGGAGACGAATGTGTGTGTTTGTGTGGGATTGTGTGTCACCCCAATGGCCTAATTACACTGTGACATACACTCTGGAGAGCAGATCGCTCTCCCTGTGACTCTAGATTTACACATTGGCTGACAAAAACTAAGCAGCACTTGCTGCAGGTTTCTAAATATTGAGTAAGACCAAAGTCAAACATTCATCTGCCCACATATAGCTCAAAAATCTCAAATGGAGCACGAGAAAGTCCTCCCTGACAGAGAAACCTGTTCACAATCTGTATTATATGATTCCAGCCATCATGGTGATATGCTGGGAGTTTTATTCTCCCGTTTATCCTCATGTCCCTGTGGAGGTTTCTGCTTAACACAAAAAGTCCCTGTAGCTGGAGATACCCCCATGCTCAATCTGTCTGCCTCTTTGATTGCCAACATTTCACAAGTGTGTGTGTCGTGTGTGCTCCACCTGTTCAGGTAGCATTAATTGATGTATACAACTGACAAACAGTTCTGAGCACAGACCGCTCGAGACTCTGTGTGGATAATAACAGCTACATATTTGCAGTAGCATTGCTCATTAAAGAATCTCAATAGTTATTTAATGTACAGACTGTGCAGCTGGTCCAGGAGCCGGAGAATTCAGCACCATGGACAGCCACACCCCCTCTCAGTGCATCTGTTCAGTCCAAAATCACCAAGACCAGACCGAGATCTGTGAAAACACTTTCCTTTTACCTGAAACATGAATGTTACAGCTGAGTGTGCCACTCATTTAATAATATAGTGGACTCATTGTGTCTGTTACAAATGATAAACAGTTTGCTGTTTACTTTCTCAATGTTTCTTCTTTCAGGTCAGCAAATGTAACAGAAGGCCCCACAATGCAATGCTCCTCCGTAAATATATGAGGCCAAGTGATGAATGATTGACTACTCATTACAGCTCAAACTATCTGTTATGAAGCAATAATGGAGGAACGGAGGAGGAAGTGAGTTCTGACACAGCTTACATTCCTGTACAAAGTCGCTCCAGCAACTCCTGTTCTGTGGAAAGAGGTGAAATAGCACAGAGCCACTCCCAGCAATTTAGTGTGAGAGTGTGTGTGTGTTTGTTCTTCACACCTCTAACTAGGTAATCGCGTCCATTACTGCTCTGCCATTTAACCAGAGCAGCTAAGAACTGTTCCATGTTGGAGTTTTGCACTGTGTTTCATCAGCTTTTTACACACACACACACACGCACGCACGCACACACACACACACACACACACACACACACACACACACACACACACACACACACACACACACACACACACACACACACACACACACACACACACAGTCCCCACATACACTCCTGCACCCCCCTGCAAACAACCTTGATGACTTCTTGTCTGGGTGTTTTAGCGCTTTTTGTCTTAACCTGTTTGTGATTGATCGTCTCTGTCTCTCAGGTTGTCTGTTGGCCTGTCTGTCTGCTTGTTTGTCTCATGCTGCTGCAACCATTGCACAGTATGTTGCTGAGTTACACTGTATCTGTCTGCAAATCAGAAACACAAGTAGTAAGGTTAGGGCTAGTACACATAATGAAAAGTCTTATTCTTTTTGAACTCTTTTCATCACAACACAATTCTTAAAAATGTCTTTTGTAGCTGGTTCCCTTTAGCACTCTGACAGAGCCTCCCTTCCACCCCACCACCCCACCCCACCTTAAACTCTTGTCATCTGAACCACAAAAAAGCAGCACTGGCTAATGCATGCAGTATATATTCACCGCCACGCTTCGATGGGCACTTTCTATCGGAGCGTTTACCCGTACGATAGCTCCTGCAAAATAATACAGCCTCATCTCCCATTCACAGAGACAACACACACACACACACACACACACACACACACACACACACACACACACACACACACACACACACACACACACACACACACACACACACACACACACACACACACACATAGCCGTGAATTCCATTAGTGTGATTTACAGTTGATCTTTAGGAGTACAGAGCTGGAGGGAAGCCTTTTACTTTCTCATTTGGAGGAGCGAGCAGGCCTCCTCTGTCTGTAGAAGATGGATAGTTTGGTAGGTCAGAAACACCAAAGAACATCCTCTAAATACACAAACAGTAAAGAGCAATCAGTGACAGCGAACACATCTATGAGCAAGCCAACATAGAAACAGAGAAAGATGGACAGAGAGACAAACTGAGCTAGTGGGATGGAGAGAGTTCTCTGTAGATTCATGATATCATTTTGATGAAGGAGAATGACACCCAAGGTTACCATGTTGCATGTTTCACCAAACAAGTCATAAACATCAGAATGCTGCACTGCCCTTTCCGGTGCTTATTTTTACAGCTTAGAGTTAAAAATAAGAGCAGACATACTCAACAAGGAGAGAAACAACACAGAAGAAGAAGAAGAAGTAAAACATCTGAGACGTCTTCAACGTCAACAGGCTGATTTCTCTCAAATTCTGTGTGAAATGTGTTGAAATGTGCTGATGAAAATACATGTCAGTGAGCAAGACAAAGCATTTACCTGACAGGTGCGGCATGTCAAGATGCTGACTGAAGAGCATGACTATAACACAGGTGAGTCTTGAACTGGTCACAAGAAATACCTCTAAAATGTGAGGCCTTTTACTGTGAAGGGCAAAGTCATGACCCAATCTACTCTGCATCTGATTGGCTAATTGGTACAAAGAAAAATAACTTCAATCTTTGGGGATGACTGCTGATATAAGGCAATCTTAAGGCAAGACAGTATGGATTACTGTATGTATGGAGTACTTCAGGGGTATTTAGGAAAGTCAGGTCAAGACAGAGATACCAGTTCAGTGTTCTCAGTCCAATTCTCACACTGTGGGGGGTTCACTGTAGATGGGGATAAGCAGGGGAAAACATAGATAAATAAGGTGAATGAATACTCGTTATTTCAGGAAATGAAACAGACAAGGTTTTTTAATGCTCTGCTGCTGATCTATATTTGACCTTTTTCATTTGATGCTTCCCCTACCATTGTTACCGATTAATGATTAAAAATAACTGTGGGGTTGTGGGACATGAACATTTTTGGCTTCTGAAGTTGGACATGCCACAAAAAAGTTTAGGAACCACTACAGGAGTCAAAACATTCCAAACGATAAATAGAAAACCATTCCCATCTGAGCTGAGACACCATGGGCCTGAGGGACAAGGCAGAGGCAGAAAGAATGTTTATCTGCCATCACATTTTTAAAGTCATTTGGCAGTTATGTATGCAGTTGGGTAAATAATATTACAAAAAGCACAGTCTAAACCTGCTCTATAGGGTCAAGAGATACAGTAACTTCTGTTATGATTTGGTGCTGTATGATTACAATTTAATTTAAAAAATGAACTGTCAATCCAGACTAACAAGGAGACATGCAGTTAATCTACTGATAATGCTTATTTGGACCATGCAAGGATTTAAGGCCCTGTGTACAACCGGCAGGTGGGTCTGGTCTTTACACCTCCAGGAGAGTTTGTGCAATGGTACACATTATACAGTATAGAAGCCTTACTGTTAACAGTGCAGCAGAGGAGACGCAGTGATGCAGCCGACCTGCTCTCTGCTTATCACAGATGGGTTTCTGACAAGAAAAAGTGTCTGCAGCAAGATAGCAGATACAATCTGATGCTGCATAACTATGACAGCTGGAGAGGCTTATCATATATCCAACACACATAGCAGCTCTGCACTCTGTATTATGAACTGTATGTGGCATCATTCACACTAAAATATACTAACATATTCCAAGTACTCAGTGTTTCAGCCAAACTTCTAAAAGAAGTTTTACTAATGTTGTATTGATGTTTTATTCGTTTTTAGACACTCTTGACATTCCCGCCTTTGACGCAGCTGCACTGCAAATAGTTTCCTTTAAGTTCTGGTTTATTGTGTGTTCACAATCACTTATGACAAAGAGCAGTAAACATGAAATAATATGGACTGATAGGTGACTCATCAGAAAGGTTTAGTGATCATCATGTATCATCAGCACATGGATCCACTGAGGAACAAAGTCCAGCCTGGTCTCAAGTTCTCTTGTGTACTGTAATCAATTTTAATCTCTCTCCCTCCAATGAGTGGGAGCATGTGTGGCTTCCAGCAGATAGCAAATGAAAACTCTTCTCTCCAACTCTGCTTAACTTTGCAGATGTATTTAGCCCTGACATTTTGACAGCAGCTCATGTTAAGTTAGTGCAGCTGGCCCGTCTGCTGCGCTGAGAGCAGCTGTGTGCACACCCCTTGAATCGGGTTGTGGGTAGCCAGGTTGTGGTGACAGATGGGTTGAATTGTATGCAGTGTGTAGACTGTATTTCACAGACAATCTTGCAACTTGGGTGATGTCAGACAAACTACAGACAAACTGTATGACAGTTGTTCATAAAGTTTAACAGACATGCAAATGACAGGAGTTTCCTCAGAGAAACAACAAAGCAGAAAGAGGAGGTGGCCGAAAAATACAAGACAAACCAAAGTGTTGGCAGCTATGACATTATTTCAGAGGTAGTGTACAGTGAGTGACAACATGTGTTTTCCTGTGTGTCTGTGTGAGCAATTAATGATGAAAGAATAGAAGAGACACCTACAGTGCAAATGTAAACACAGTCTCATTTCCTTTTCATAAACACACACACACACACACACACACACACACACACACACACAGACCTCAAATTAATAAGGGTTTGGTTTGTTTGAGTGTTGTGACCTAAGGCTATATTCAATACAAGCATACAGGTTTCATTCTCACTAATGAAGGAAAGGATATTCATTTCAAGGTGAGTCACATAATAAGAAAATATCAGAAAACATGCTGGGTGTTGAAAAATAAATGACCAGGAGAGCTGTTAAATTGTCAAGGCCAGTGGCTGCAGCACAAAAAAACATTTCACAGGGAAAAGTTCATTATTTTATCTGAATGTTATTGCTTGACCCAAAGTGAAACTTGAAAATATTGAAAAAACAGATTTAAAAGAAAACACCTCAATTGTTCCTAACAAAGTAAACTCAGGAGAACCTTGTGGATAAACTTTTCTGAGCAGAAACATTATTACGAACCATCATCCTCATCCCAACTGCACCGACTTCACACCTTTATGTCATTATCACTCAAAGGGATATTAGGCAAATGATTATGCGTATGATGTAGAATGTCATCTAAAGTGCCATTAGCTGAGTCATTGACCATTATGAAGAGGATTTCCTTCCTTTTAAACAAAGCTCTCTTTAGCTTATTCAGAACTCTGCTGACTTTGTCATGAGTGGAATGTTTCCATGGCTCTGACTCAGCCTTCCACTGAAATAATACAACAATATTACCAGCTGAGGGGAAATGACAAGAAGACTGAGGGGGCAGAGGAAGACATTATTCTTATTCTTATGGAATCACTTTCCCCGAGACTGGATGACATTTTCTAACTGTGAGATGAGCTGGTTGTCAAGTCTAGACCTGTCTGCATCACTTTCAAAAATCTACAACTAATGATGATGGCTTTTGTAGTCGAACCTCCAAGATGTTTAATGTGTCCAACTGCCGCCTACTTTTACCAAATGAACTCAGTTGATTGACATTTAAAATGGCCAGTCCTGTAGAGTCAGGCATGGTTCTATGGATCTGTGTGATCTACAAAGTTACACCCACAGCTAAATTCTGATTCCTCTGCAGTTTGTTGTTAAATCATTAACCTTACCTCTCAACATGATGGTGTAGAAATGTTACAAAGTTAACCGAGTGTGAGTCCTTAGTACAGCATCCTGGGTTCGATACCAGCCTACTTTGCTGCTGCATGTCATTCTCTCTCTACCCCGTTTTCCTGTCTATCTCATTCCTTCTAAATATATCCAGAATTGTGGAAAACATCACTGTCCTGATACCACAAGAATGCACTGTACACTCAAAGTTCTCATGCAGGAAGATTGCTGTGAATCTCCATCAGACGTGACCCCCTAATTCAGGGGTGTCAAACTCATTTTCACCGAGGGCCACATCAGCATAATGGTCGCCCTCGATGGGCCACATTAACAGTATGAATGTAACAAAATGCAATGTAATTTAAAATAAATTAAACTACACCTTATTATATTGTTAAATAACTGTTTCTGTATTATGTATTGAGCTTACAAATATTTCATATGCATTTGCATAGATGTAAAAATAAATGTTCAGTTTGAAACCCACATTACTTGAATCAGTGTTCAAACTATTTAAGCAAATTAAGAAAAATATGTGAGCTTCAATCTGATTGGAGAACCGAGGACCCTCTGCCAATCAGATTGATGCTCACAGCGTCATATATCGCCGTGATCGGGTTATTTTTGGAGTGAATGGACGGCTGGAGCCTCTGCTCTAAGCATCTCTTATCGCCGTGGACGGGTTTACTATAGGCCTTTCCGCTATCCAAAACATACGAATAAAACTTTATTTCTCAGAATCGAAGGAGAAAAAAATCATACTGAGGGCAACAACATGAACCTATCTTATTGTTGAATTATCAGTGACACTTTGACGTGTTTGTGTTTAGAAATGTTGATGATATCATTAAAAGAAATCCTTAAAACAGTGAGAAAAAATTCTTCCGGACAGAGGGTCCTCGGTTCACCAATCAGATTTAAGCTCACAGCGTCATATATCACTGTGATCAGGTTATTATTGGAGTGAATGGACGGCTGGAGCGTCTGCTCTGAGCGTCTCTTACCGCTACAGACGTGGAAGGGTACCTTTTACATCAGTATCAAACGCCCAGGGGCGTGACAAATAGTCGGTATTTTACGAGTTGGGAATGAACGTATGTTAAGACAATCATGCACCTATCACGTTCTCTCGTTTGGCCGGCGGGCCTTGAGTTTGACACATGTGCCCTAATTAAAGGATTATAAACTGTTTAACCACCAGTAGATTTTACTTGATGCCCTAGAGCACCAATATCTCAGACCAAAACAAATGGGCTTCATGGACCAAACTAAATAGTCATTTTACCTCATAGATCATCGTAAAACAGTTCATTAAAACTGGACTCAAAGAAAATAAAACTCAACAAAACTTTTTGTTAGCCTTTCCACTCTGGTTTGGTCAAAGTAATTTCTTAAATCACAGAGGTAGATGTGAAAATATTCTGGCTCCATGCATCAGCTGGCAGCCGTGAAATGGGCTGCAATCGTCGCAGCATGAATGCACCTTTCAAACTGCATACAATAAAAGCTTGTTTTGCCACGAACAAGCTCAGATTGTCAGATTGTCACATTATGGAAAGGATTCCTAGAGAGACAGGCCTTTAGTTGGGTTTTCACAGTTGCTTTGGTCGTTTCTAAAATCAGAACTGAAATTCTTAAAACCACTTGTTCAAACTCTGAATCATCTGATCACTTGTGGACATCAAGTCATTTTTCATATACTAAAGCAGAGGCTTTAATACATTCATGGAAATGATTTAGCTCAACTAATCAGATGATTGGCGGTTCAATCCCGGCTCCTCCAGGCTGCATATCGAAGTGTCTTGGGGCAAGATACCGAACCCCAAAAGCTGTGCCATCAGTGTAAGAATGTGTGTGAATGAGTGAATGAGATACGTACTGTAAAAGCGCTTTGAGTGGTCGGAAGACTAGAAAGGCACTATATAAGTACAGTCCATTTACCATCATCAAGATGCAGGTTCTCTGTTAAATAGGCCCTAAACACCAAAACATCTTCAATCTCTGCCCACAAGGTCACATTTATATAAACTTTAAATCCAGGCTGAGAGAAACAAGATGTGGAAGAGAGCTTCATAGATAGATAGAAATGACAGTGAACTGGGAAATGTTGTCTACTTACGTGGGGATGCTGACAAAGTGGATGAGATGTTAGGATGTATCTTCAGTTTGGTGTCAGCCTGTGGAAAAGACAAAGACACACATAATGAGGGTTAATATCAAGACCATAGCACAACACTAAAGAAATGGTGATGTATCTGTACGTGCATTTTTCACATGCTGTTTTTAATCTCATTATCATTCTCTTGTTATCTGTATATTTAGTGTGGCTGCATGTTTGTGCAACAGTATGCAGCCATAGCTTTTCAATGTACTGTATTATATTCTACGATTCAATTACCTCGCATTGATAAAAGCATCACTGTTTACAGATCACTCTCTTTCCAGCTCTATCAAGTTCACATTAAATACGAACTGGCTTTTTTTTAGTGGATCACTGTACAACTCTCAGTACTCTCTCTCTCTCTCTCTCTCTCTCTCTCTAACGTTTCTTTCAAGTGTTGGATCAAACTACTGCTAATAAACAAAGGAGTCTAGAGGGTTAAACACTACCTTCTCGGCTTCTCAGTAGAATTAAAAGTTAACATTTGTGTGTAGCTGCTACACTTGAAACTGAAGTTGAGTTTATAGATAGACAGATCAGTGTGGAGTCAGCCAGCAGGCCAGACAGATGGTGTTTCATGGCAAAACAATTTCCACTAAACAGATACAGACAGCTACAGCAACGGCTGGCAGCCGCTCGCTCTCTACCCTGCTCTCCCTAAACCTGGGCAATTAAAACATTTTTCTCTCTCAATAACAGGGGAGAGGAGAGAAAACACTGAAGATGCATCTCTCTCTGGTTAAACATATCATGCCAAACTGAGTTTCTATGGTAACTGTGGACCACAGAAGCAGTAAAAGAGAAAAAGGAAGTCGGCTTAGATGCTACAGGGACAGACCTCTGGGACTGTCCTTATTTCAACTCTGGACACTGCTGCCTTCTAGACTCTGCCTGCGTATGTGTGTGTTTCCATTGGTGAGATGTGTGTGTGTGTGTGTGTGTGTGTGTGTGTGTGTGTGCGTGTGTGTGTGTGTGTGTGTGTGTCCCTCAGGGATTACATTGAAAGAGGTCAATGACCTGTGTGCAACACCATGGCAACAATCAGAATCAGAAAGAACAAACAAATATGCAGATAATCAAGCAGACCACAACACAAACCTGCAGATCCCATCACACTGAACAAACTCAAACTCCCATGGGCCTTTGTGTATGTATGTGAGCATGTGTTTGTATTCCATATAGCTCCGTATACAGCAGGTCCCTATGGAACAGGCAGAGGCAGCTCTGTTTGTCCTTGACAGGCAGAAGCACAGTAAACAGTCAGCCAACAGACTGATTCAGTGTAAACATCTTCACAGCCTCATGTTGGGATTTGATGTGCTCCTTCTATGTCATTTACTGCACATGCTATTTGCCTTGGACTTTGTTGTTAATTATGCTTCTCATCTGTATTGCTAATTGGTATTGTCCATCATTCAGGCCTCTTCTGTTTTCTGCCTCCCTTTCCCATCCACCACTCTCTCATTTCTGTTTTGAAGTCATTTCATCTAAAACTCCACTCTATGACATCACGTCTTGTGCTTCCAAATGACAGCAACAGGGATCTTTTTTAGAAAAAAGCTGTTTCAGAAAGCTGACATGCAAAGCACAAGTTACGGGTCAGATATGACATCAACATTACAGAGTATGAAAAGTCATTTTCAGCACAGCAAATAAATGATCTCACTATTGTTTCATGTGGTAGAGTTCTGATCATTTAGTAGATTATTCAGTACAGTGTGCAATCACATACTGGCATGGACAGCTTTCTGCATTTGTACATTTAATTATGTAATTTTAAGTATGTCCATCAGAAATGTGAACCAGCTCTCCCTTATTTGACTCCTCAAACTCTAAACTGAATATGTTCAGCAATATAGATGGCTGGATGATGCAGATCTAATAAGATAGCCTAGAAAGATAGCCAAGGTTGTCAGAGTTTAGTTACGATTGGTGTACGGAGGAAAAAAGGTGGGGCCTATGATCAATCAGTTGTTGAGACATGGGAGCACAACAAACAAACAGATAGGAGCAGCACATTAATAGAGCAGCAGCTTCAGTGCTCTGTCTGTGTCTATCAAGCATCAACCTCTGTGGCTGTGAAGTGAAGCCAACACTGAAGTGACAGCAGTGAAATTGCAGTTCCTCGAACGACCACTTGAGGCTGGCTACATAACAAATCTGTCTCCATAAGCTCCCATGTTAAAATGTCCAACTTCAGAGCAGAAATAAACATGTTTACAGTTTGGTACAAAAAAAGCCACTTTGGTCCTGCCCCCTCGTGGCAAGAGGTGAAAGTGTCCACTTAGTGCTCAAAAAGTTGCAAATCAAATAGGCTGGCCACATACACAGCATACACAACATGCCCCCGAAACCAGCCTCTGCACAGAGAAGTTGACAGGAAAGCATCCAATCTGATTCCTGAAGCTGTGGTCACATGATCAAGGCCGGTGTCCAACTTTTGTCACCACCATCATAAGATTTGGACATTTTGGACCACTGGGATGAGGAAGTTTTTAGGCCTGGGCCATGGAAGGATACTGACGCAGAGTGGAGCTGGTGTCTTGTCAGAACCAGAGCTGGGTAAACGGACAATGTAAACAGGCTCAGCAGCTTCTATGGACATAATGACAGAGGAGAAGAGAGCAAAGAGGACGCTGATGGAGGAAGCTAAGAAGAGAAAAGAGTGAGCGAGCAAGAAGCCGCCGAACAAGAGTAAATGTGGGACTGACTTTTAGTGGTTGGTGAGAGCTTGGTGAAATAAAAGGCTGAAAGACAGACGCCGAGCTGGGCTGACTGCTGTTGGACTAGTCAGTAATATTAGCTGGCTGCTATGTCTGCTGTTGGTGACCTTGACCTTGATCAGAAGTAATGTAATCAGAACAAACACTCGAGTACAGCTGTCTATATCTACTACAGTGGGATTACACTGGGGGCGCTAAATTACAAAAATACCAATCAACCACGTCTGATACACAAATTACAGTAAAAAGAAGAACTTCACTCCATAGATCAAGTCCACTTTTGGGAACTGTCAAAAAGGTTTAGCTTTGATAGCATAGTGGAATCAGGACCTGAAGCAGTTAAAAATATTATTATGGGGTGTCGTTGAGCTCAGTTGGTAGAGCATCCGCCCCATGTACAAAGGCTCAGTCCTTGCTGCAGCAGCTCAGGGTTCGAATCCAAATGCATGTCATTCCCTATCTCTCTCTCTCCCTATCCCTACATTCCTGTCACTCTTCAACTGTCTCAATAAAAAAAAAAGCTTGAAAAGGCCAAAAAAAAAAAAAAAAAAATATATATATATATATATATATATATATATATATATATATATATATATATATATATATAGGACGTCTTGTTATATAGTAAAAATATATATAAACAAGACGTCCAGAGGTGTGTCCACTTCAACACACTGGCACAATCCTCTCTTTTCCAGTACCAACAGCTCACCAGTTGAAAATATGTTACCAATAGGAGAGAATCACACAGCAAAGCAGACGGCCCTGGGTTTCATTCCTCTGTAGATCAGCCAGGAGCAGCATGAAAACACTCCACTTCACACTTGGCTTTGCAAGTTTGCAAAATGAAAACACATTCCATAATTTACACTCTTCTCTTCTGTGCCTTACTGGCAGAACAGAAATATTTCCCTCTTGACCAATTAAAAGGGATTCAGAGCCTGCAACCTGCAAGTCCACATGATCATATTAACTGACACAGATGCATCAGCTGTGTCTGTCGAAAAGTTTGTCACTGCTGCTGCATTCTCACAGCCATCCTGTGGAGATTTGTTACTGATGCAAGTGGCAGTTCACTTCTGTGAATCCTGCTTCAGCCAATCAGAACTAAGGAGCATTAGTGTTATACTTACCCCGAAACCCTACGGGGCCATCCTCCACACAACTTCAAACCCCACCAGGAGCGTTTCAGAAGCAGAGTAACTCGCCCGCCAGACTTTGTTTACTTGCTCAGATTTGGTCATTTTCCTGGTTTATGTGCTTCTAAATATGCTTCTACATGTGTAAATATGCTACGTAGTTCAGTTTCTCTTTTGTCTGTTTTTACGACCGGCAGTTTGCACGGGCTTTTTTATTTTAAAAATCCACTGGATTCTCTATGCTGTTTCTGTGTCTGGCTTCCGCCAGCTCGAGGGGCTCTGTGTAAATTGACGCGGGCCCGCTTCTTGGACGCTTCTGAGCCGGACTGTGGTGGAGCCGGTGGGGTTTAAAACATTGATTAGAACAGCCGGGTATCGCTGTGGTGACTGCAGCGCACACACAATATGGCGTGTCCATGCCCAGTGGAATTTGGGGGTCAGTATGCAGTGAGCTCCACCAATCAGATGTAATGAACATTTTTTAACCACCACAAACTCTAACCATGAAGTTCCACCCCCCATAGTTGACCTTTTATCCTATGGTTCCATTCATGTCTGTAAAATTGGATACCACCAGTTAAATATGTTGGTTTGAGGACAGTTTTCAGTAATGTCAATATGGAGCTCTTGATGGAGCTCTGAGCCAGTTTCACTAAAATCAGTTGAACAAACGTACAAATGACAGAGAAAGCATTCAGCTGATTACAAGTCAGTGTAGAACCAACATGATTTAACATCTGTTATTAATTTAAAGTTAGACAATGTTGCTTTAAATCAACAGTTTGGGAAATTTGCAGATTTGTTTTTTTATTGACAGTGAGATGGGGTGATGGATGCCTCATGTCTGTATATCAGGGCATAGTTAGCTGACCAGCACCTCTAAAGCTCACTCACATTTCACTATGTTGGTTTAAATTGTACACAGACTAACACAGATTTAGCAGGAGTCATATGCTGAAAGCATTTATTCTTTGTTTTTATTTTTTCTAGTGGAGTGGTGGCCTGTAATGGTGAGGGCAGCATGACATGAATGCTTTCCATACAGTACAATAATCGGCAGATACCTCAGCAGCAAGGTGTGTTTGAAAAATGTCTTAATTTGCATTTATCACAGCTCCACAACTGTTCCATCTCAGTCTTCACATAAAAAACAGTGCATTGCATTGCTGCACATGAAGTGGAAGTACTAATAAACATCACTTCATATCATTCAAATATCTTCCAACAGTCAAGACAGTGCAGCTCATCAACACACAAAGCCATGCTGGTGTACAGTGTGTCCTGTGGAAGCAGCCTCTACACATCCACTCGCCGACTGTCACAGTGTGATTTATTGAAATATTACCCAAACCAAATTAACAAACAGGGCTGGTCCGGTCTCCAGTCTGAGGCTGCCTGTGAGTAACACACTGGAGGAATCCATGCAGACCACCACCCTGACACAACTCTTATGGATATTAATATTTTCTTTCCTTGTCATTGTATATTTATTTATCAGCGTTCCGAGCCACTCTCCCCACAGTATTGAGACAATCCATCCTGTCAGATTTACTCTGTTAAACAGGGGAGGGTTTGGGGGAGGATACGTGCCTGTGTGTGAGTGTGTTCCTGCTTGTATATTTTGTGTGCCTTTGCATAAAATGAAAGTGTGTGTGTGTGTGTGTGTGTGTGTGTGTGTGTGTGTGTGTGTGTGTGTGTGCATGTGTGTGTTTGTGTGTGAGCAGCAGGGGATTGTTTTGAAAAGGTAATGAGAGCGTTGTGAGAATGTTATTAGGGGCTGTAAGAGGCCTGCTGAGGCATTTGGGGAACACTGCACTTTGAAAATCACTTCGTCAGAAGCCACTTGAGAGCTGGAAGCGAAAGCAATCTCTCATCTATCTCATCCATCCATCCATCCATCCGTTCAGTCTCCTCTCTTCTGCTGCCTGTCTTTCTCTTCCTCCCTCTGTTCTGCTTCATCTCCTGCCCCACCACTTTGCTTCCTTTGTTTCTCTCCTCAACTCACTCTCTTCTCTTGATTCCAACATTGTAATGTTCCTTTAAGGGGGAGGTTTCAAAAAGTCACCAGAAATGACCCAAGGAAGCCAAAAATGGAGAAGAATTTACTCCTTACCCCCCAGTTTTCAGACTTCACATAGCATAATCACTATATAGTTATTACTCCATTGAACTACACTAAAAACTAATGAACTGTGTCATTAGTAAGCTAATGCTATTAGTGTATGTACAGCAGATATCTGCAGTAATATTACAATTCTGTGATGAGAATGGTGAAACACAAATGAAACCTATTAACTGATCCATAAGTCGTCATATTATAAGTATTATATAATTATATATAACCCTTTTCACCTTCAGGGAAGCAAACGTTTCAAGTCTTTCCAAGTGTTTGTTGTTGCAAAACTCACTTGTGAAGAGCACCACTCTGTGTCTCTGTGTCTGAGTTCTGACACATAATTTAGAAAATGATTCTGAGGTATCAGAAACCAACTATTGAACTATTCCTATTCTGTTGAATTGTGTTTGTCACTAACCTGACTAATGTCCAATTCAACTGTTGAAAAAGCAGCAGAATAAAAGATTGAATGAAATGACAAAATATACTGTATTGTACAATACATACAATATACAAATATTATATACACAGAAAAACACAGGTTCGGATAAAGATCACATTTTTGGTAAAATTACTTTTTATACGTTTAGAGGAAAGAAAAACAATGTTTTATTATTATTATTATTTGTAGGAAATGTTGACCATCTATCCACCTCGGCCTCCTTACTATTATTATTATTATTGTTATTATTATTATTATTATTATTATTATTATTATAAGAAGAAGTAGTTCAAAAAATAAAAGTGTGAATAGAACAGCTGTTTAAATCATCCTCCTGTAAAACACTGTTGGTCAAGTATTTAAACTTGATGGCTGCATTAGAGAACATGGTTATGAGTGGAGTGGGGCTGAAATATTATGCAGTGTGTTGTTTTTCTAGCAGGGGTCAAGTAACGTAACCTGTAACATTCAAAAGATGTGTGTGTGTGTGTCTGTGTGTGTGTGTGTGTGTGTGTGCATGTGAGACAGTTCAACCTCAGCTGGAAAACTTCCAGAGAGGGAAGGAGTGAGAGCAGAGCTGAGTGAAACAGAGTCAGACAGAAAAAGACTTTTAATGGGGTCCTTCAAATTGAAAAGAATTCGCCCCTGGATGTGGGAATCCAATTCCCTCCAATCCAAAGGGATTGGCATTGAGCAGGGTAAATAAGGATGGATTGTTTGTCCGTTAGCCCACTGTGGCGTGAATCCACTGCTTAAATGTAAAGTGACAACCCCCCCTTCCCACACACACACACACACACACACACACACACTCTTTAGGTCCACTTCACCTCCCTCTCTCACTTTCAACAGTTTCTGTCTCCATCACACACAACCAAGACAACTACTCCTAATGAGGACGCTAAAGTCACCTACACACATTCACGACTACCCGCCCACAACCCCTCCACACATACACACACATTTACACACCAAACAACACATACCACAACACCAGACAATTTTTTTCTCCGATATGTGTTGTGTAGCAGAAAAACTTGACTTTGTTTCTCAGAAAATGTTGAGTGAGAAATGGAGTAACTTCACTGCCATGATGCAACTGAGTGTAACCTCCCGGCCATTTTTCAGAGCGCAGAGAAACTAAAGGGCTATTTTAACAATGATGATGACAGCAAGGAGGGGGCAACATGAAAAGAGACAGATCACAAGATGGTGAGGAGGGCTAAGAAGAGTAGAGGACAAGAAAAAGTTACCACAGGGTCAGCATGGCACAGAATGGAAAGTGAGACTATAAAAAATGTCTAAACTGAATGAAAATGTACAAAGATACTCACAGCTAGACTTGTGGCTTTAATGATCTGTCATTAGATATCAATATGAGCAGGTGTCAGAACACTGCCATGCTTGTGTATGTCTGATCTGATGCTTTTTTAACTAAACTCAATGCAGAGACACGTCAGTACATTGAACCCGGAGCTCGACTCTTTATTCATGCCTATATACACCACAGACTCTGTAAAACGTGGACGTAGCCTCCCCCACAGGTTTCTGAAGAGCCGTTGTGAAGCTCAGTATGAAGGCTCTGGCCGTGGCTATGTTGGCAGTCCTGCCTCTGCCACCTCCCAGCTAATCCAAAAGTGGTCAAGAGGCCACTTTTGAGGAACAAAAGGTCAAGAGGCACTTTTGAGGCCATGTTTGAGCAACCAGGCCGAATGAAGCCTGGTTGCTCAAACATGCATAACTTTAAGCCTTAATATAATTTGAAAAGGTGAGGAAATTATCTATGGGCACTTACAGAGATTGACTCAATCTGTAGCCAGCTTCAAGTGGACATTTGAGGAACTGCAAGTAAATCACCTTCATAAAGGGCCATTAATAATAATTCTTTTTCACCTGCTTTCTACAAGCCTCATCCACATCACTGTGGGTCAGTGGTCCAAAATTAGGCCTTTATCAACACCTCACTTCCAACACACATTTAGTTTTACAGCAGAGACACAAGAGTGACCAGGAGCCATGACGGTGATGATGGCTAATTGATGATCCATGATAGAATGGAGAGAGTGACTCTGACAAAGATACAAAGAGAGAGGATGTCAGATCGTAGCAGTCATCATCAACTGGTCTTTCCCATAGGACACAAAGATGTCAAGTCGAGTTAGTCGAGTTCTCCCTCTGCATTCATCACCTAAAGGCAGGATAACTACGCCAGATGTTCAGTTAATGGGATGACCACATCCAAAATGACCACTGCCATTGCTCCTACGCCTGATCCCTTTCCCTCAACACATCACATCTGAGCAACAGCTTTGCTACTGTAATTCAGTTCATCTGTGATTCATTCTATTTCCCTAAGATTAGCAAGATAGCCACAGCAGTCAAAAGATCTCACCTCTAGCATAAAATGACAGAATCAGTTGTTTATGTTTACATAACATCTACCTCTTCCACATCTAGGTTCAAGTTTATATACGGAATAGTTCTATGCTCTCTTTCTCCTGCTTTGCTGTGTATATTTCCTGTAGATTGTTCTGTGTGTACGGTAAGTACATTGTATGTGGAAGCACATCCTAATTTTTCTCTCGTCATAAATAATTACATCACATTATAAAATGTGAAACAGCAGCGTGTGCACCATGACACATTTCAGGAATAAAACGTGAAATGTTGGAAGAAACTAGTGTGATGTGAGTCGAGGTGTGTGTGCTTATTTTGTAGCAGCATGGTGTCATTTGCACGTTATTTAATCAGGGTAAACATGGTGGACGGCCATGCATAATGGCACTGCGCTCTGGCACTTCTCCAATCAGAGACTGCAGATTTATCAACATACAGAATGTGTGCTGCTGCCTTCAGGGGCTGCAGGGATTTCATGAACTGAAGGAGTAGCTGCTCATACAGTCTGCTGTAGACAACACACAGTAAGGATTGCTCCTATTCATTAACAGATGAACGCAGACTGATTTTCTGACATGCCTGCTTTAACCACAGTGAACAGAAATCTTTGATGCACAGTAATTGTATCTACTAGTTGGAGAGAGAATAATTTAAATGATTCATACACTAGAAGCATTATTGTATGGCATGTTTGTGTTTTGTTTGCCCTTACTGACCAGAAACAGACATGGTTCTCCTGTTAATGCCTCTCCTCCCACATGCACAGGTGTGTGTAGCTTTAAAATACAACACAGATAAGTAAAGCAAATTCTAAGGTTAGGAAAATCACTGCGCTTCTTGCATTGACCATTGCGTCCCATTAAAAGATTTGTATTGAAGACATACATGAGCTACATGAAAAGCTCACACAGACTGTGTCACTTATAGAAGTCTCCATCTTTTTTTAGCACAGGATTCATCCACATTTGGTGCTCTCGTGACAGCAGGACAGTGCATATGCGACTGAGTCAAAATAAACTAGTCTCCGTGTTCATGGTAATGATGGAACATGTCACCCAGTGAAACGGGTGACTCTTACTGCTCTTTTCAACAGAAAGAATATTCTGGTCACATTTTTCTCTCTCCGCTTAAATCAACCTCATCCAAATAAGAGAACAATAATGCAACACGTTCATCTCAGCAAGTGTCCAGTGTCATAAGATAAAAATTTAATTGGATTCTCTCCATTTCCCCTGACTGAGATTGTGAAGCACAAGGCCGAGCACTATCAATGTAGCAGAGGAAGAGGTGAATAAGGCCAGATGTGCTGCTGCTGTGGATTCAGCCGGTAACCTGGGCTGAGGGATTACCCACGTAAGTTCATCTCATACAGGCACAGCTGGACTGCCAAGCTTAGCCTGCGATTAGCATCAGCACAGGTGGGTGGGCCATGCACTTTGAAGGCAGAACACACACTTGGTTAAAAGCTGCAGAGAGTCATCAATTACATTGAAGTCGTATGTGGAGCACACATACTGTATATAAACTCACTTATTGCATTGGTTCCGTCATCATTCAAGCTTCACACACACACACACACACACACACACACACACACACACACACACACACACACACACACACACACACAGCAGTAGCTTCCATTTTCCTGGTCAGGAATCTAGTCACTTTATTTTGCAGCAGGTAATCGCAGGATGACAAGGTACAGGCTGCTCTGATTTACTGTGCCACCATGCCTGGGGTTAAAAATGGAAAAGTGATAAACAAGAGAGAGGGAGACCCACCACAGGAGAGAAGGAGTGTGTGCGTGCATGAGAACATAGCTGTCATAAATCTTAGCCAGATGATGTGTTTTTGAGGTTTTTCTTCTTTTCCTTTTCATTTCTTCTGGGTTGTAAAGGAGTGTGACAGAGTGTGATGAGGGCACACAGGAAGCACAGTTTAAGCACAGTTTGTGTCACATTTCGGCACATTTTTCATTCTGGAAAACAACGTTAGAAACACAGAAGGTACACATTTTCTTAATTTTGAAAAAAATATATTCTTCCTATAGCTGATCATATATTATATATACATTATATATACTGCATATTTTGAATGAACTTCAACTTCAACTCTTTGCCATGCAATTCAAGCATGTCCGCTTATACTTTGTGAGGACTCTGGGCATGTTTTACAGTTGCACTCTCTTTAATCCGCTGTCCATGTGTTGCTTTAATGACCATGAAGACCATCTACCTCTGATTTCACATTCATTTTGAGAACTTGAGGTCTAGTTAGCAAACAAGTCCACTGCATAAACCTTCAGGGCAGAAATCTTGCACAAACACCTAATCAGAGCTTGTTAGGCTAATGTAGTCTGTTGATGTTTTCTGAATTTGCAGTGTGTTTCTGTAACATGATGTGTTGTGTGTAATGTGTGATGTTTTGTGTATTTGCATGTGTTTTGACGTTGCTAAAGAAGTTTTCTTTATTTTCTTGTGTTGTGTCCAGAGCCGTTTCTTGCTATATGCGGACTATGTGGAGGCACAGGGCCCCGCAGCCACCAGGGGGCCCCCAAGCTGCAAGTTCAGCCTCTATACTTTGGGAGAATTAAAAGTACCTGTCTTTATTTGCAGCCAGGCAATCCATCTCATTTGTTGTGTGAAGCACTTATATGCTTAAAAAAGCATATATGTTTTTTTTAAAAGCATATACTTTTTTTCTAGGTTATAAGCAAAACTAAGCTGCTATGATAGGGACTTGTGTTGGGCTGGCTGTCACGCAGTGAGTGAGGAGAATAACCTAATGGTAGGCACCACTAATAATTGCATCATGGCAGCTGATTGCTGTTGATCTTGTGCAGTGGCCTCAAATGTCAGACTTGTGGGTATACATACCACAGTCACAGAAACAGATCCAAAATGGTGCTGGCACACTCAAAATCTCTTTAGAAATTTTCTAGTTAGTTTTTTTGTTTTTTATTGTTTGCACTTTAATATGGATGCTTGTCCATTGTATTTTTATTCATTTCGGTTAGTTATGTAATTTTTACTGTTTTGAATTGGTGGGGAGATTGGTGGTGTTTTCAAAGTGTACGATAAACATTTTTCAGGAATATGCTGCATCTGTTGCATTTATTAATGTATTCGAGCCTGTTTGTGTGCATCTTGCACAGGGTCCCCAAACAGCTAGAAACGGCCCTGGTTGTGTCCATTAAATGAATCAAACCAAGAGTCTGTAGGTCAAATCTGGGTGTTGATTTTACAGCTACACGTGATATCTAAAGAGAAATTACACCAATTTTACCAATATAGGCAATACAGGTTACTCATCATGAGGAACATGACTCAGCCTGTTTACAGTATACATCTACTATACTATGTGTTGATTTGATTCATTGATTCATTTAGTAGGTCCTGAAAAATAAAGTTTGTCATTTTAAAATGGAAATGAAACATGTTGATCCACTCTGATGAGAGATAGTTGGAAAAGATAAATGTTGTTCAGTTTTGTCCAACTGTGTTTGAAAAGTCAAAAGTAATAGTGTGTCTTGCATTACTTTGTATTATGTCATTGTGCAAATTACATTAACGTTATAATCTACAGTGCATCAAATGGTGACGTGTGTTTTGAACTGAACATGGCCCCTTTAAAATAAAAAGAAGATAGATATATGTAGTAGGATAGGATTTTACAATAGCCTGCAGTGCAACACACATTCACCACATTACATAGCATCATGTAACTTTGCCTTGACAAAATGATGTCTGCTTTGTGTTGCACTGCATTGGAATGCTGCTATCACAGGGCCAGTCTGAAGAATGGACCAGAGGGCTGAGCCAAACACCTACCTGAGCAGCACATGCATGTTTTTAAATATCTTGCATTTTATTTCACCTCCCATGTTAACAGCTCAAAGCGGCCACACAGGAATAGTGCTTCATCTAGAGATTCAGAGTTTTTTTTTGCTTTTTTTCCACTTGATAATAAAGAGACAGTGAAAGCCATATGGATATCATAACACCAGTAATCACTACAGTTTTAATGTATGTATCAATATATCTGTACAATATATCACGCACATGAAAACATCCACTTCAAATTAAAAGCCCCCTAATTTCTGTGGACAGTCTCTTATTGATAGACATAAACAAAGGCAAACTGGAAGGAGAAAGAGATCTGCAGCACCACACTGACATCATCCGTAAGTCCCCACTGACTCTTCATCAATTAAATATTGTGTGGCCACGATGATTATTTGTGGTAAGCTTAGAAAATCCAAACCCTGTAATCCATGTTTATTTGTGTGATAATTAGAGGCTAAATGAAAAACAAAAAATATATGCCTACACAACCTGCCTATACTTAAGGTCCATCCTACTCATGGTGCTATCTCCACTGGACCACATGGCTGTAGATCTGGAAGGCCTGACTGCTAAAACAATAGAGTTCCTCCTACCACTGTACTTATTGTACTGCACTTCAAGCCACCCACTAACACTGGCCTCCTCTATCTCCCGCTCCTACTGTATAGCTACAAACAGCAGACAGGGATTTGGAGTTTTCTTTACAATACTAATCTCTCGAGAAACCAGGCAGGGAAAAAATATGATGGTTTGTTTTGGTTGGAAATAGCCAGGGTGTGGGTGTGTAGGCGGCAATATTCAGTGCTGGGATCAATAGCAGAGGCGATCACTCAGGCTGGTGGACTCCACAACAATAGGGTTTACTCCAACAGAATGAGGAAAGATAGAGGGAGGGAGATAATGCAGGAGGAAAGATGAGACTGTAGGATAAGGATGGAAGGATATGAAATGTGAAAAAGACGCAGGGAATGAGGGATGAGGAGAAAAGAACAAGTGAAGTGAAGGTTGAAGTGTGGATAATAGGCTCAGAGGAAATGATTTAGAAAGCAAGAGAGTAACACTTTCCTGTGATAAATATATATATATAAAAAAAGCATAAGAAAACAAGAGAATAGACAGAGTGAGGGAATGATGGATGGAAAGAGTCATTTACACCTTCTCAACATGATAAGTTGACAGTCAAGAGTATAGCACTCCACCCACCTCCCATCCTCCAGAGATGAGCGATAGTAATGCTGGAGGTGCTGCCATTTACCGTACTATGACAGTCTCACTTCTTCAATCAGTGCTAAGTTAAGTCTAATAAAGAGACTTCAGTTCCCACATCAATGCTGGAAGTTTGTTGTTTTGCTTGAGGAAACAAAACAGTGAAGTCTTTTTTCTCTCTCTTTTGGCAGCCGTTTTCCTCTGTTTTATTGCAGTGTTGACTAATGTGGGTGTTCTTCATTGTTTGCCACGACATGATTTATTAAGACAGAGGATCAGCTAACAAGACTGTCAATGCAGGCGTTGTCATCTCTTAATTTCATCTATTCATCTTATAGCAGTGGAAACTGAAAATGCAACCAAATCAAAGCTTAATACATTCAGCCCACACTTGAAAATAATAAGAAGTTTACAAGTTACACAATACACTTTTTAGTTTCCTCACAATAAAGTTAGAGCAGTTAACAGACAACTCATTCTCCGCAGGAGGACAAAGAATACTGCAGAATGAGACTTCTTGAACTTAGTAACAGGTGTTTTGTGTCAGTGTCAGAGGAAGTACAGTAACTCTGTTTGAGCCCTGTTGAGCCACAGTGATCAGCACACAAATCTTCAGCTTCACCACTTTATACAGTTCAGTACATGTACCTTTTGTACATGGACTTGGCCTAAGTCTGAGGTGTGAACGTCCTCCAAAGAAAAGCAGCAACATTGGCTGTCTGGTTCATGGTAAATGGACTTGCACTTTTCTGGTCTACCAACCATTCAATGCACTTTTACAACACTTGTCACATTCACACACATTAATACACCCTGTAATGTCCCAAAGACATCTGACAAAGACCTTGTAGCAACCGATAATGTAATAATGGCCAATAATGTAATACCTGCCAATAACGTAATAATTTGGGCCATTTCAAATGTAATAAAGCCAATAACATAATAACTTGCCAATAATGTAATAACGTTTTTGAGCCAATAAGGTAATAACATTTTGCCAATAATGTAATAAGTTATTACGTTATTGGCTGGTTATTACGTTATTGGCACAGCATTAAAAAACCCTTTGAAATGTAATAACTGTAGCCAATAATGTAATAATACATAAATAGGACTGCATTTCTTGGAAATAAAATATTTTTTGTAGTTTTTGTGCAGTTTGCTCATCAAAAATAGATATAGTGGATGGCATAGTTGTCATATTCATTCATCAAGGGTATGTATTATGCAGCACTCTCTATCCTTAAATATGGTTGTAAGAAGCAATTTGAGAATTATTTGTTGTACAAAATCTATATTTAGAATTGTGTTTATTTGTTTAGATATGTAAATTCAGAATTTCATGTCAGTGTTGGATGTTGCATGGTCAAATGAATTTACCACATTTATTTCTTGGAAAACGTTTAATTTTGAACTTTTTTCAAACATTTCTCAAGGGAAAACGATTCAGTTCTCACTTAAAGCTCAAAACTGTATTTAAACAACGGGAATGGCACTATGATGAAAACTTAACCTCAATATACAACACAGAACATGAACACTCATTTACAAATGTAAATAGTGTTAAGTTGAACTGAGGGAAAAACATCAACATAAAATTGGCATTACTTCTTTGAGTAAATGTCCTTAACTTTGTACTGCCCAAAAGCTACATTACCAAGAAGAATCCAGGCTTTCATCCATCGTCTGTCGTTGCCAAATAACTGTTTTATTCGTAAGCTTAGACCACTGCTGCGTCCAGCAGCCTTGTAGAGCTTCATAATACTGGAATGGAATGGATGGAACAGTCATCTTCTTTGTCCAGTTGTAGGCTCTCTGCAAGTGATTCTCTTATGTATAGGTTGGGATGAAATGGTGCTGACAGTTCACGGAATAAGAGTGAGACTCGATTGAATGTCCCAAGCATTGACATATCTTGCTTGAGAGAAAATTCAATGATTCTTGATAAGATCTCTGAAGGTAGGTATTGAACTCCATGCTCACTGCCAGCATCCTTAACCATGTCAAGCAAAGGGTTAGCTATAGACTGAACATCAGCATTAGGTAGAAACCCTGGTTCAGGCTCAGACAGAAGGCCGGGTTCATCATCAGGCAGGGCAGGTTTGGCCACAGGCACAGAGGCAGGTTCGGCGTCAGACAGAGCACCAAGTTCAGTGTCAGACAGAGGGGCAGGTTGGGACACTCTATGCACCTCTGCCTCCTGAATGGCCTGAATGTAAGCCAGAATAGGTCCTTCTAAACTTACATAATGTTCCCCATGTCCCTCAGCAAAATGTCCAAGTACCAAAAGAGGCAGGTTTTCACAGTAATCACCAGATGGTGATATTACAGAGGTGGCATCCAAACCAAGAGTCGACACAATAAGGAACTGAACATTAAAAATCTGGGATGCTCTCTGAAGAGTTAGGTGGTCACTGTATGTACCATGTTGTGCCATCCTCTGTAAATATTCCCCCCCATGTCCCCTCAAAATACTCCAAAAGGGGTGTCCCATCCACTCCATATGGATTAAAATGTTAGGTCGGCAACTATTTCTTCACGCAATGTTTCTGCAGAACGGAAAATTCCAATAGTGGCCAATTGATCAGAAATTGCAGCAAACTGGCAGTTGCCACCAGGGATCGGGTCAAAGCGAATGTTCAGGTTTGAGGATTCAAACTCCTCCAATCTGTCCTCATGTGAGTAAGGTATTTGCAGGTTCATTTGTTGAACTGATTTGGGCTGAGACTTTGAGCGCTGCTTTTCTTCTAGTCTTGTCATACTGGTCACATCAGAAACTGAGAACCACTTTTGTGTTGGAGTGGGGCTATTTGGCATTTGAAACTCAACCTTGTATTTGTGCAACTTAAGGTTTCTTGCCACAACAACACCTGGTATCACAGATTGTTTCTGTGAGACTCTGTGATGGCCACTCTTGACCCTGACCAACACATTATCACGTAGCCTGTACACAGAGACTCTAAAATTCCCAGACTGATTCTGTTGGTGTATGCAGCGTTGCGTTGCTTTTTGTGCCCTTTTCCTGATCCTGTTTCGTTCATCCTCAAACAAACGCCTCTGCTTTTGGGTGGGCTGTGTTTTGTTGCCTGGTGGGCAGTGTTCTTCAAGATCTTCTCGGGAAGAAGTAAAGCGATTGGACAATGCATGACTTTGTCTTCCATAATAAATCCGAAAAGGGGACATCCAACTCAAAACTTCCTTTGGGTCTTCATTCATTATCTTTGCATAAATTGGCAAATGCTTAACTCAGTTCACTCCTTCTTGATATTGGACTAAGTCATACATAATTTTTTTTATGTATTAGGACACGGTTGCTTCTCTCCACTTTACCCTGGCTCTGGGGATGGTATGGAGAGCTCTGAATGATTTTTAGTTGTAAGGACTCCATAAGTTTTCTTACAGCACCTTTGAACTCCTTCCCTTTGTCATGCTGTATGACTTTTGGTGGACTATGCTCATTGTAAATGTCTTCAAGGTGTCTAGCAATTTCCGCACTGTGTTTACCTTTCAGTGGTCTTAGCCATACATATCTACTAAGCACATCTATTACAGTCAGGATGTACCTACGTATATGTGACTCGACCATACTTGACCCTCCATTTAGCCATGTCAACAAGGTCTACCTGGTGTCGATCTTGAACTGCTTTGGCCGTGATAGATTTTGGTGAGGGTTTGTTCCGGAATGTTGCCTTATGGAGCTGGTAACATCTTGATCTGTCCAAGGTGTCTTTCACACTTGCTCGGCTGATTCCCAAGTACTGTTCCTGAAGGTATATGTTTAACCTTTTGTTTTATCAAGAGCCTTATTTACAACTGCAGAGATAGTTGACTTTCTGGGTACCAATGTTCCATTAAATGTAATTGACTGACCATCCTCACTGAGGGCATGATGCTGCCTATTCCGCCACAGTTGAATAAGTGCAGAGCGCTGGGTCTTGCATCTCTCTGCTACAGGAACATTAAATTCCCCCTTTAGTGCCTTGAGTATGACATCGTAGGTCTCATCAGACATTTGATCTGTGTCCATGTCCTCTGCATTCCGAAATGATGCAGGAGAGGATAAAGATTGCTTGTAAAATACCTGCAATGGTATTAAAGACAAAGTTATTCCCTTTTTCAACGCTAAACAGTGACCTGCAAAGAGTTTGTATACAACACACAGGCCCAATGTACTGTTAAGGTATAAACCTCAGCTCATTCAGCTGTCTTATTATAGCAGATATTTCCTTGCAACAAAACGCAACAACTCGTATTCATACAAAAGAATGCAACTGCAACAATATCTACTGAGATACAAATCTATAACTATACATCTTATTAGACTAGCTATTCCTCTGTTAACTTTAATGATTCTCAATTATATAAGAATGTATCAACAAGGATTCTACAAAATTAAGGGTGTTAACCATAGTGAATCAGTTAATTATTTACCTTTCCACATGTTTGAAGTATGGACATTTGCAGACAATTAAGGTACGTCTAATCAGTCTAGTCAGTCACATGGCTTTGCTAGCTTGACGTGAATTAGCTATTCCATTGCCATCTAGTGGTCAAATGCGAGTGCTGCGGCTAATATTTCCCTTTGTGCATGCAACATTTCTAGATGGTCTCTGCACAGAAAATAAAACCCAATCAACTCATAATTGCCCCTCTAAGCCATCCCGTATAGGTGTGTGTGTGTGTGTGTGTGTGTGTTCTATCCAGAAAATGATGTATCGATGATACATATATTATTACCTTATCAGCTCCAGTTGTTACATTTTCATCTAACACCGAGAAAACACACTAAGAAAATGAACAAAATTCTAAATATAGATTTTGTACAACAAATAATTCTCAAATTGGCTCTTACAACCATATTTAAGGAGAGAGAGTGCTGCATAATACATACCCTAGATGAATGAATATGATGACTATGCCATCAACTATTTTTATGAGCAAACTGCACCGAAACTACAAAAAAAAAAAACTCAAAAACTTTATTACGTTATTGGCTTTATTACATTTAAAATGGCCAAAATTATTACGTTATTGGCAGGGATTACATTATTGGCCATTATTACATTATCGGTTGCTACAGAAATCACCAGAAAACCAAAAATCACCAAAAATGTGTTGACAAAATGTACTTTGCAGTTCACCTTTTCAGTGTTTCCCACAGAGACCTCTATTAATATTAACACCCATCTCCCCATCCTATACGGTCTACTGACTAGCACATGTTCTGCCAATAAACAGACAAAGAGAGATGTGAGAGTAGATGTAGAGACGGTGAATATTTTACAAGTACAGACCAGGAAAAGCAACAGTAAACACACCTGGGTGGTGCCCATGTAATTCTCCACCACGCTGCATTTGATAGTTGCCATAGGCTACGTCATTAACAACAAGCCTCCTGCCTCACCTGATGTTGTGAAAGCAGAATTGGCGATGAAAAATTTAAAATTTGAGTTGTTTTTTTTTTGTTTGTTTGTTTTTTGGCTTAATTTATAAAAGGTGTGTAGCAACCGATAATGTAATAAAGTCCAATAATGTAATACCTGCCAATAACGTAATAATTTGGGCCATTTTAAATGTAATAAAGCCAATAACGTATTAACATGCCAATAACATAATAAAGTTTTTAAGCCAATAACGTAATAACATTTTGCCAATAATGTAATAAGTTATTACATTATTGGCTGGTTATTACATTATCTGTTAATATAATAATACATAAATATGACTGCATTTCTTGGAAATAAAAGATTATTTTGCAGTTTTTGTGCAGTTTGCTCATCAAAAATAGATTTAGTGGATGGCATAGTCGTCATATTCATTCATCAAGGGTACGTACTGTGCAGCACTCTCTCTCCTTAATTATGGCTGTTTGAGAATTATTTGTTGTACAAAATCTTTATTTAGAATATTGTTGATTTGCTTAGATATGTAAATTTATAATTTCATGTATGGAGGCATATTATTTCATTTATTACTGTTAAGTGTATATGGTAGCTAGATCACTTAGTGGAATGTGCTAGAATTCAGGAAGAGAACAGTGGTCATGTGACCTACATGTGATTGCTCAGTGTTAGATGAAAAAGTCTAATCAGTCTAGTTATTACATTATTATTAAGTTATTACATTATTGGCTTTATTACATTCAAAATGGCCAAAATGATTACGTTATCGGCAGGTATTACATTATTGGACGTTATTACATTATTGGTTGCTACAAGGTGATTAAAATGAAGAATAAAGTCTAAAGAAGTAGAATCGGAGAGAGGTAGAGCCAGGCGAGTAACTGAGTGTGCAGTAAAAGACAAAGGTGTAAGGGGGCGTTAGTAGTTTAAAGTAGTAACTTCTGAGTAAACACGACGATAAGGAGGAGAATAAAGTAGAATTAAAATACTGATTAAGACAAAAAGAAACGACTATCCAAATCCCAAAATTGAAAACCGAATAATGTTAACAATATAGTTAATAATAATATAGTTGAATTCTAAAATACCTAAAATTGATCAGCGTTAAATTTGGGTTTCACATTAGACATGAACAGCAGTCTCCTGTTTAAAAGTCCTGCGTTTGTTTGCCCCATCTATTCTGTCCAACTGCAGATACTGAATTTCTTGATCTTTATACTATATCTGACGTATTTTTCTCTCTGACATTCATGCATAAAATAAAATGCCATTTCTGTTTTTTCTCATTTTTCTAGGATAATTTAAAAATACCATCTCTGTGGTTTAAGATGACATATCCTTTTTTCCAGTTAATTACAAGTCATATTTAAATGATTCACTAACACTGTATTTATGTTTTTCACAGCATACTGTAGCTGTTTTCAGACCTCAAACTCAGAAATAAAACTGTGAGCAGAAGATAAACTGGAACTGAGGGGAAATACAGAGGAGAGGAAGGAGTGGAGAACACTGATCTAAGGTCAGTGATCCACTGTAATACCTCCTGCTTTTCTAACCTCTGACATTATTCCATCATACCCACATCAGGTCTCCAATATATTTTTTTCCTCACTTATGGGATTTCTAGTTGACCAGCAAGTTATTGGATAAGCAACAAAATCTGCAGCAAGGGGCACACAAGGGAGAACATTCATTCTTTCAGTTGCTGTGTTAGAAAGTGAATTATTTAGAGGTGTAGCTGGCCAGGGGGGTGGAGGGGGACATACAGAAAGCTGCTGCCATGGATAATATTATCCCCGGTCCTGCCAACAGCTGCAAGTAGTCACAGGCTGAAATAATGATAATCTTTAAGAACTGGGAATGAAACCATGGCAACAAAATGAAGCAAAGACTGAGATCAATAACTGAATAATTTAGTCTATTAACCATCAGGAAGTAGAGTTCAAATTCCAAAGGCGTTCAATTCATAATGACATAAAACTTAACCAAAATTAACAAAACTCAATTATTATATTCTTATATAAATTCTCATATTTGGTATATTATTCTGATGAATTTAAAATAAATGTAAAATCTTAACTAAACAGCCCCCAAAACTCAGAGCATTAACACTTCATTTGAATGTTGCTTTATTATTTTTAGTTGCAGTATTATATAACAGAGCTTACTAATCGCCCACTATCATCTCCACACACAGCAGTGAACAGTGCAGCAGCGTGGTTCTATTTGCACTGTGGCAGTAACAGTAGTGAAAATACAAAGAGCTTTTCCAAGTCTCTCACCCAAAGTCAGCTGGGTTAGGCTCCAGCCCCACGTGACCCTGATGAGGATAAGCGGTTACAGATAATGGATGGATGGATATGTATGTATCCTTGGCCATGTTGATCACTGTCATACCTTCAACAATTTTAAGTGAAATCATAAAATTGACTCATTATGTCCACTAAAATCGCACTACCTATCATTTTGAAATAAAAAAGGCATGAAGACACACAGGAAATCTTCCTTTGGTCTCAAATGTCTGAGCTGACCAGTGAAGATGTTAGATTGACAAGTGAGCTGCTGGGGACAGCAAGGCTCAGTGGACCAGACTGCAAAGCGCCGTCAAGTTTTCCTTGAAAACATTTGGGAGTTAGTTCTGGGGCTGGACAATTTATAGAAACTGACATCATGAATCTCTGACTGGGCTCATTTTAGTTGCTATATGTTATGCATTAATTCTTGCTGTCATTAACGCTAAGCACAGCAATGGATTGCATGTAATTCACTGTACAAAGAACAACTCACTGTCTGTCAGTATGTGTGTCTGTGCTTTGTAGGGATTCAAACAAAGTGTTGTCAGCGCTGATCCAACTGGCAGTTATGGGACACCATTAAACATGAGCTCCCAGTTTAACTTGGATGGAGAAAGCAACATGTCAGCTGGCAGTGCAGGTGCAAATGAGGAAGAGCAGAGGAACAGAGATGCTGCGTTGGTTGTGTGAGCACACTGTGAGCAAACTGAAGGGCACATTAAGACACATTAGACAAATGTTGGCCATTATCACTATACATACAAAAATACATCCTGCTGATAGAATGACTTCAAGATAGAACAATAACAATCTGATGCACAAAACAGAGGGTTCCTTTGTGCAACCGCAGTATATTAAATATACATTTCTCCTTCAGGGTGAGTATTGGTCTCTTAAAAGAGCACACAGTACATGCAATATGCCTTCATGCTGTAGCAGATGATGACAGGCAGTTTGACTTCAGTTGGACTTGCAGTCATTTAATGTGAATGTTTTCCGTTAAACATTCTGTTGAGTTCATGGCATGCTGAACACACCGTGGTGAATCTGTGTTTGTTCTGAACAGTAGCACCATCTTTAAACAGGCAGCACGGGGAGGGAAGGAGCAGCAAGAACAAACAAACAAATGAGCAAACGCTGCAGTTGGAGCAGGGTTTTTAGCGGTCGGAGGTTGGAAGTTCAGGCCTGGCTACTGAATGATTGGAGCGATTATTGGAGGGGGCGAGGTGGGCTGGCTGCATTTTGAAGAATGACCATCCAGCTCCCCTATTGAGGTGTCAAAGTGATTGATTGGCTGTGAGACCAAGGCCTAATGGCTTCATCAGCCCCAGGCCGTCATTCTGAGATGTGCACACACATATGAAAACACCTACATCCACACCCACTCCCACACACACCCACACAAACAGTGACCTGTATACCTCAATTTCTTTCAGCAAGCCCATTCACCTCAACCCTGACATCCAGCACTCCCAATCAGTCTCTACAAAACACACACTAATTAAACAAAGTTGTATCAACTTAACTTCACCTCTCTCTCTCTCTCTCTCTCTCTCTCCTAGTTAAACTCCTAACTCAAGGCCACCCCTCTCTCCCACCTCATACTTTTAATAATCACTATTTCTGGGGCATCACACTGACGTGGTAATACAGCTCCCAGTCTGTGAAGTGACCAGCAGGGGGCAGTGCCATTGGCTGCACCAATAAGGTCTGAATGGACGTCTGAAGGGGAAACGACCTTACTTCCCCCAGAAATGTATGGCCTCAGTAAACAGTTTCCTCATGAGTTTTTGGACTCAGTCTCATAATGTTCAGTTTGTAAATTATGGTCCTGTTTAAAGCAAAATATACAATAAAGTTTACGCTTTGGGGCGTGTGATTGACAAGTCATTCTCAGTGAGTCTGTCCAGCTCGACACACCGGGCTCATGAAACTCAGATCAAACTGTCAAACTAAACAGAGATGATTAAATATGAATCCAGATTCTGTTCCTGCATTGACTATTTCTGTTCAGCTATTTAGTTCCTGTTCAGCTGGGGTGTTTTTCCAGCCACATCGGATGGATGCCGTCTGTGGTCAGATGTTCCACAGATGTCTTTAAGCTCCACTTATTTCCTAGAAACTGTGTCGGGCCAGCTCCAAATTATATTCAGTCTCATCAGGTCTGATAGGAGTCTGTAATATTGCCTTAGGTCTCCGGGTGTGTGTTATTATATCCAATACTCTCACGGATCTGTGCAGACTTACAATTAATTAATTAACACACAACATGTGATTAAATAAACACTTCCAGACAGTCTGTCTTGGAAGACGTAGTGTTGTGACAGAAGTAATTGTGTAAAGAATGAAAAAAAAAGAGAACCTGACAGAGAAGATCCAACCCAGTTTTCATACCTTCACACACCTAGCCAATCTGTCACAAATGTGTGTCTCTGTAAAAATAATGAAATGATAAAACATGTTTTATTCATATTACTGCCATAATAATCATTATTATTATACACATTTTCTATTATTTTTTATTACTAGCTTACAGAAATACATTTCACTGTATGTGATGTGTAAGATTAAATGTGACAAATAAACTGAAATAAATTTTGTCATGTGAATGATGCTAGTTGTTTTTTGAGGACAGTCTCCACAGTGTCATGTTCATTTCTACCAGCCATGTTCTCTTTTATCACACAAACCAGCCTTCCAATAACGACCAGCAGAAACAGTCAGAATCTGGGCTGCTTTCAAACACAGCAATGGAATTCTGTCACTGCAGTTTATCAGTGTCTCTCTGCCTCTTGCTTTCTCCATTATCTCCACCCCATTATCAAGTACTGCTTTCCATAACACAGTAGCACTGTGTTGATCTAAAACCATTAGCATGATTTACCTTCTTCTCTGCAAGCTAGAATTCAGCTCTGCCAGAGCAGTTATGGATCCCAGGCTTTTGTATCTTTTCCTTCCCCTCCTTTCAATTTTCTAATTTGGAAGCTTCGCCTTGTGAAAAACAGGAAAAATAAAGTCTGCACCCCAGATAATGCCCCCATGAACATTTATTAATACACCAACAGGTGACGTTTCTTCTTCAGACGTCTGAAAAGGGGCTTGCCTATTCTGACCAAGTGTAGCAATCAGAGTCGTAAATATCGTTTCCATATCAATATTTATTAACAATCTGCCTGGGGGTATAATTCACTAAATAATGATCTGCGCATGGACGGGCGGCTGTGTGAGAAAGATGCTGTGGTGAGGAACAGGCTTTGTAATGTGGAGAATTAAGGGGCTTGATCTTCAAATCAGTGAGAGACAGAGAAAATGAAAATCAAAAGAACAGGGGATGAACAGAGATAAAGAGAAATAAAGAATAAAGAAGACACAAAAATATAAAGGTAAGCTCCTCAGGACGGGAGAGGCGTGGAGTAACAGCGGAAAAAGAGATGAGAGGACAAAAAAAGATCACACCAGAGTTCATTAATTGAGCACAGTTCAATTCTGTCTCCCTTTCATCAATGCGTCTTGGCCTCTGTAAATCTAAGCTGACCTCAAAGTGTAGCGAAGGGGTTCAAATATACCCTTCTCGGAAAAATGGGTTGGCAAGAGCAAGGAGATAATTGGCTCAACTCTAAACTCGTTATCTGGGAACACACAATTAGAGAAATGAAGCCGTCCGTTAATTAATCTATCTTTAAAGTGCAAGCCTTGGAGGGTCTGGTGCCTCGCCTCTGTCTGTGTGACAGATTTCTTTCCAATTATATGACATTATCGGCACACTGAGGATCCCAGACTCCGCAGACTGTGATCCCCAATTAGAAGCAGCTCAGCGTCGCCCCATGCAGTCGGACAGAAGGCTTAGCTAACCTCTTCTTAACATCCATTAATTAAAGATGATTTTACTCCTCAAATTAAACTTGAATCACAGTGTACCCTGCTCGCTCCAGTGTTTTCAAGTTGAAACCACTGTGGCTTGATTGACTTAGCGTTTTTCTCTTCTCCTGTTTTTTGACGGCTTCTCTCTTATTTTGCCTGCAGGGTTTCTCTTTTCTGGGCCTACCTGATGGTTACATCACCACAGCGCCCCAGGGTTGTTCTTCTCCCTGCCTAGGCAATTAGGTTGAAAAAATTGTATTAGGCTTCAAAAACAGTCTCTGAGCACTTGCATACTTGTTTTAAATTGGCTGTTTATGTGCACTTGATGACCAGCCTATATGTCGTGTGTATCTTCAGGCCGGTTGTTTATATCCTCAGAAATGAATGCTAGTTTAAGATGAATAAATGTCAGTAGTAGACTTAGAACAGATCCAGTTGTATTATGATGGTATGTTCAGTTATGTTTATCAGATGTTATGTCAGTGTTTCATGTAGTATCATTAAGTCCCAATGAAGCAGGAAGTACGGTGCCGTTTGCTTCCACTTTTCTATGGTTTCCTGAAAAAACAGTCGGAGAGGGAGGGAATCGTCACGAGGTGGTTTTCTTGTCAGGTCTGGCTCTTGGCATCCTGTCAGTTCGGTAAGGTTACACAGCTGACCGAGTTAATGACAGACACGGCAGTTCGCTCCTTAGCAATCTTTCTATCAGGAAAGTCCTCAGACTGACTCGTAGACTGAAGCACTCCCCTCAGATGCACCAGAAGTGAGAAGGCATTTCACTTAATGTAAATTTATTATACACTCCATGAATGCAGGATGAGTCATCTTCATCTTTTCATCAGAATGACTAATTCCAAAATACCATGAAGAATACCTAAAACTACTTCAAACATGACTTTGTGTCATTATTGGTCCAAATACTGGAGGAGAAAAATGACTTTAACACCAGTTTTGACTTTGTGGAGACTTTAAGATTTTAATATTAATTGATAGACATGAAACCAACAAGATCTTTTCACCTCACAATACAAGACATTCAGTGAAGATGCTTGTTTTGAGGCCGCACAGTTTCCATTTAAGTAGTCAGCGTTGACATTTCAAAGAGTGAAAATGATGGAATGCTAGGTGAGTCAAAGTGATCTGTACACAGTCTTGATACTAATCGTGGAAACGTAACCAATATTTTGCATGTTTGACCTCATTCTCTAGAGCCAGTCACCCAACTGACTCCCAGTGTAGCATCGTCACAATGTGTTCTCTCTAACATGACAGAGGACGGCTTGCTTTTTCTCAAGGATGAAAAGATCTTTTCTCTCCTCACAGTGCTGCTAAGACTCACTAAAAACAAATCACCTGCACAGACAGCCTGTTTACACACACGCAAACACACCTACATTAAGACAAAGTACAGACAGTCTCAGCATTTCCACATACTAATTAGAGGCCGGTTAATGCCAGAACAGCAGTGGGCTCAAAATGAAACAAATCACCACAACACTGCTATTGCTGTCTCTGTGTGCCATCCATTACTGTACATCTCACAAGCATGTGCACAAAAGCACGGCCTCAGTTAATGATGCTTGTGGCGATAACACAGTGGTGAGCTGGCTTGAAGCCACCTGGTCCAGTGACCCAGGTGTGCCCATTGTGGGATACAGAAGGATTAATTCATGCCAAAGTGACACCACACAGTCCACACCCCAGCATCCAGTCAACAACACTCAGTAAATTCTTAAACATTTCTACATGACACTGTGAATACAGTGTCAAGCCGTGCCATCACCGTATGGGAGCAAATTAGATGGCACTCTTTCACACAAACATATTCTCATTATATTTGTCACAAGGGAAACAGAAGATCCACACTTAAATGTGCAGTGGGGCAAAATCTTAAGACTTCCGAGCAGGTTATTGAGAATAAAAGAGTATAGCACAGAGTAGATTTGCAGTCTTGGCCTGGATTCACTGTCTATTTCTAACCAAAAGAGCCCATCTCTTCAGCTATATCAGACCAGGCAATGTATTTAATATTGAAGAGGATCTGGTGCATTCTGCATTTGGTTTGTGCTTAGTAGGACAATGGGATAATTTGTTTTTAACCATGACAACTAGGGCTGCAACTAATGATTATTTTGGTTGTCGACTAATCTATTGATCTATTTTTCGATTTTTCGAGTCACGATTATTTCTGCTGAAATAGAACAAAACAGAAAGATGAATCATTTCAGAAGCTAAAGTCTGTGCATCATGTTTTATCACAGTCTAATATATAATAACAATTATTACTGTTTTTTTTATTGATTAAATATCTTACAAATTAATTATTAATATGCTCCAAATCACAGATTACCACTGACATGAAGTGGAGGTTTACTATTCAGTGTAATATCCAATTCATGACATCACTGATTTGTACTGATTTAATATCCTATACATGAATTATTATTGATATTGTCGCCTCTTATTTTTCATCAATGATTGTACTGGCCACTCTTCAAGTCTGTGCACATAATTAACAAATGAAAGTATTCAAAGAGCGTCACCTGACCTGTAGATCTCCACTACACCTCTTGTCTGATGACACGGGGGAGCACGAGCTCACAACAACCGCAGCGCTTCACATTTTGTGTTTTAATAAATCCCGTTTTGGTTGCACACTAATGGATGAATATGTCTTTGTGTCCATTTGGGTTTATTTGCTTGTAGGCTGGTCGGCTGATATAAAGACACACGTACATTTATGACCAGATTTGACTGATAAAACTATCGGTGTGGGAGACAGGAGGTTTCCACCCGACAGTGACGATATGTTACTAATCACTACAAAAATGGCTCTATGTCCGATAACTCACTGATAACTAAGACAAATAACTTGGATTTTATTTTAGTTGAAAATAAAAGCTTGTGTTTGACATGCTTGTGCATCGCTGTAGTGCTGCCATGATATTGCAGCTCAGCTTGACAGTTTACTTTTGACTTTCTTCTTCTTCTATGCTACTGTGCCAATCTTCCTGTAGTCCATTTCCTGTAGTGTGTGTGCTTGTAGTGGCGCTAATGAGATTTGCTCCAGCTGAAATCTTTGAAACATATTTTATTTAACACAGTGTGATGGGTTTTAATACTACGACGTGTCGACAAATTTTTATTGTCGACATAATCGATTACGTCGATTAATCGTTGCAGCCCTAGTGACAATGACCCCAAACAGATGTATACCATCAACTTCAAGACTGTTGGCAATCATTCCAGGTAACGACCTCATGAAGCTGATTGTGTTCAAAACGGTCATCAATGCAAAAGATGGTAACTTAGAATCTCTCTCTCTATTCTCTCCGTTTTCTTTTTTATTTATTTATTTCCTGCATAATTCCATGTGTTTGATCTCTTCAATATTAATCTGCTATGTATAAGATCATAAAAATAAAGAAAAACATTTGAACTTTTGACTGGTACTATATACAATAACCAAAAAACAATAATAGATTTTAAGACATGAAATAAGAATGATGAAAATAGCAGAGGCAATCCATCACAAGGAACACCACATTTTAGAAAATCAGGCCAAGTTAGGTGTAGACAGGTTTGCACATTCAAAACATTCACCTGTTTGATTTGATTTGCCTTCCTGTGAGTGACTACATAGTGTGTGTGTGTGTGTGTGTGTGTGTGTGTGTGTGTGTGTGAGAGTGTGTGTGTGTGTGTGTGTGTGTGTGTGTGTGTGTGTGTGTGTGTGTGTGTGAGTGTGTGTGTGTGTGTGTGTGTGTGTGTGTGTGTGTGTGTGAGGTTTCAAACAAGGTCTGTGTTTTTTTTTTTAATTCAGCCCATGTCAGAAGAGGTTTGGTAAATAGGGTCTACAGAGCAGTTCCACACTCTGCTACTTTATGAGCTCTCTCAAGTTGGAGACATAATTCCGTTCAAGGTAGTTTAAAAGTCATTGAGACACCGGAGGGGAGACAAACCAGACACACATGTACACAAGCAAACACACAGGGGAAGCAGAGGGAGAAAAGAACCATCTTTTGTTCTCTAAGCATGGACTTTGCTGTGCTAAGCTTTACAATGCATGAACTTCCTCCATATGAAAAGACCTCTCTTGCCATTTCATCCCAGTCCTCCCACAAACAATCTTCACAAAGTACAATTCTTCTCTCAGTCTCTTTTTGCTCAGACCCAACACTTAAAAGACGGGGGAGCTGAGAGTGATGAAATAAAGACGCAGAGCAGATCCACATGTCTGATCCTGCAGAGAAAATGATGGGGCCGCGCTACAAAATAAAGCCTGAAATATCTTTGTCATCAAAAATATTCTGTAAAATGAAGAATACATGAGCACTCAAAAGAATTTCACTCTGCTGTGTCAAACTTTGATCCTCTGCTGATCAAAAACTTGATGTGCTGCTTCCCTGCTGGACGCCTGCATTCACACACTCAACACAATGATGGGTTTTGTCCTGTGGGCAACTGTGTTTGATCTCTGGAAATAAGAACATACAGGAGGAACAAGTGGAGAAGTTGCCTTGCCCTGCATGTGTCTTGTATTATCATCATGTTGTGTTTTGACTAACAACACTGTACAGCGTTTAATGAGCAAACTCAACCAGCAGAAGATGGAAATATTATGTGACTGCCTGCCTGTTTATAGGAGGATAAAAACTGTCAACATATTGAGCTTTTCAGTCTCCCTGCTGCTTTACTGTGTTTTAAACAATCAGTGGAGATTAAACACTTATTTTTTGTACAAAGAAGTTGATGAAATTTTGAAAAACTTTATGGATGAGGAAAATGTATTGCCACTTCACACATGAGATTTTTTGCCAATTATAGGAATAGAAAAAAATGATCAAATTCTAACAGCTCCTGTTATGGAAGTGGTTGGTCCTTCGCTGACAACACAAACCATTCTTATACTGCCGCTTAAATCAATGCATATACTCATCACAAATAAACATGTTATACAGTTAGCACTACCCCCAAAATATTGATTATTCAAATTAAGAAGTGAAAAGAGAGGCGAGAACACACAGAGCAGCACAGAACTCAACCTGCATTCTCTCCACAGTCCTCAGCACATGTTGTGAAGGCCCGAGTGTAACTACAAGTACATGAGATGGAAATGTCGGCTCTTAAATCACCGCCCAGTGATCATCCTAAGCGGTCATAAATCAGACCACTGGGCCCCATTTCACACTAATTAGAGCCCTATTATGTCCTATCATAAAACATAACTGCACCCACCATTAATTAGGCCTTGATAGCCCTCTGTGGAGCTCTAGAGGGCTTTCTGGGCCATATGCAGTGTGTGTGTGTGTGTGTGTGCGTGTGTGTGTGTGTACAGTGAGCGAGTGAGGAAAAAAAAAAGAGAGAGAGAGAGAGAGAGAAAGTGACCTACAGTGATCCTACAAGATGAAGCCACACAAGCCCTCTTATCGTCACCTTCGACTCTGTTACCCGCAGCCAGTGCATGGTATTGCCCAAGGGAGTAAAATACTGTGTGTGTGAGTGTGTGTGTGTTTGTGGGAGTTAAGAAAGCAGGAAGGTGTGGGGTGGGGTTGTAGAGCAGGGTTAAGAGCTGCCGAGAGATAAGCTAAAGCCCTTCAGCCCAGCGCCTGGCTCTCTGAGGTAAGACTATCCAGCCACGGACTGGAGCAGCTTTAATGTCATCCAGCACATGTGCTCATGTTTGTTTGGACTTTCAATAAGCAGCACGGACCTGCTTTATTGCCTGGACACTGTAAAATATATGAAGACATAATCTTACTGGGGATTTCCACCGGGGACGTCAGCGCCGCGGAACGGCTGCGCTGCGGTTTTGCTCCGTCCTTTGCCCGGCATCAATCCCCACCGGGCGCGTGGCGGCAGCGCGAGCCAGCCGTATTCAGGCGAGATCACGCGATAATCATGAACGTACGTGAGACGGCGAGATCCCGCAATAAACTGTGTGTATAAAGCAAACAACAACAACAAACAGCGTACTTTGCTTCTCCGACGTGGAAGAGATTATAAAAAGGATCTGTTGTCATAAATTATTGTGTGTTGTTCCACTTCAACAATTAGTCTCTCGTTGTTCATGTTGACACTCTTTGATTGATTGACTGCTGACCTGGTGCCACTGGTTATGACGTAATGTTGATGTGAAGTTGTGATAGGCTACATGAACTGCGTATTGTGTTTTATTTTGAAAGGGGGCGAAAGTGTATTACTTTGATTCAGTGTCGGATTTCCTGTCTGGTGCAATCTGCTCTGTGGAGCTTCACGCGATTTAGCAACAGCTCCATCAAAAATAGAAACGCTACAGATTGATAGCACTGCAGCCCGGAGAGACACTGCTGGGGCGCTGCGGAGACGTTCTGCGGCGCGCCCGGTGGGGATGCTTTCATTGATTAGAGTGGCAGCGGTCAGCTCTGGTGACCGCGGCACAGCCGTTCCGCGGCGCTTACGTCCCCGGTGGAAACTAGGCTTTATAGTCATGAAACTCAAACCAAAAACCGTGCATGCGTCAGCACCTTTTCAACATGCTGAACTGTTTTGAAAGGTGGGCCAATTTATGATGAACACGTGGTGTGAAGAAGGAAAATAAACAGAACTGGACGAGACGAGATGAGAACTGTGGTCTCCTATCAAACTGGACTTTTAGAGGTGCTGGGAGTGCACATGAAGTCAAAGCAACGGACAAATACAGAGTGACAAGTCAGCCATTTTTTCCACGAGAACAAGAAGAACAAACAGAGACATTAGCTGCTTCATTACCTGTGTGTTCAGTGTCCATATTTAAACGTATACAGGTACTGTATATCGTACATTCATATACCTCTGCCTTACATTCAATCTCTCTGTAGCAGAGCTCAGCATACCTCCACCGTGTGTCTCCCCTGCAGCTACTCTCTTAATTAATCTCTCATTAAGCTAATTATCAGCAGAGCTGCATCCCACACCAACCCACCCCCACCACCCCCTGAGAACCACCCACACTTGGTGAGATAACACCGTAGTAACAGAGGGCAACAAGAAGGGAGATGGATTGAGGAGAGTGATGCTGCCCCCAAATTTCTACCACAAGTACGTAACAAACACACACACACACACACACACACACACACACACACACACACAAAGTCTTTCTTTTAACCAATCACACCTCAACAACAGCAGGAAAAATTCATGTTATTTGTTTATTTTATTTGAATGTAATTATTAATATCACAGACACTGACCCGTGGCCATGTTCCCTCACTCCATCCATGCATGGTGTGTTTCCTGTGTGAACTTGAGGGGATGATGGATGTGTCATGTATTAATACTGCTGATCCACTGAGCTGGGCTGATGGCCTCCCCAGCTTCTTTTTCGGCCAAGTACAATAATGTCTGCGCTCTGGTTTCTACCAGAGTTTAGATGGCTATAATTGAAAAAGTTTTCACTGTGACTCAAAGTCTTAACAGCACAGCAGGAGGGCATTAGAGGGGGAAAAGTGTCTAGACAGTCATAGGAGTGTGTGTGTCTCCATGTGTGTGTGTCTAGGAAGTACCCATCTGCTGAGCAGTCCTCTTGCATGTCATAAAGATGCTCTGGTGCAATTACAGTTTGAATATGACTTTGGCGGTGGCACTGTTTAGTGGAATTTCCGTGACTTATCGACCAGTCATTGAAAATACATCATCTGTCTTCTGCGGAGTTTTCTTTTTAACTCACCCATTCAAATTATATTAAGGCTTAAAGTTACGCATTAATTAACACTGTAGCTGCTTTAATTGACGGGTCGGTGCTGTTATATGTGGCTTGTTTCAGCATCCAGGCATCATCCGGCATGCCTCAGGTCTGCTGATGATTCACATCCCATGGCAGAGTGTTACAAAGTTAGTCATTCCATTTTCTGAACTCATCGGACACATTTCAGTCGCTTCAAAATGGCTGTTTGACTGCTCCCATGAGTGGGCATGGCTTCAGCGTGTTCAGTAGACACGCCCTCACAGTCAGTTTTTATTCTTACTTTACACGGACTGTAAAAGACGAGAGAAATCAATACTTTGGACAAACTGCAAAGGAGATGTGACTTTGTCATTTATCATTTTTGATTGGTTGCCAAATGCCAGGAGGGCAGATCTTATTTAATATGAGCCTATCAGAGGGTGGTTTGCTGCTGAAGTAGAACTCTTCATTGAGACTGTGACAGACAAAGAATAACCCTCATTCCTGGAGTATGAACCTTTTAGCATCAACAGGGCCTTGAGTCCACCATGACCTTTAACACAAATCCAATACCATCACAGATGCTGCCTTTTAAAAGTGTAGGCCTACTTGACTTTGTAAAATTCTTTCCAATATTTTGTTGATATATTTTTCAAGAAACAGAAGTGCTTGTTTTACTACATCATATCTCATATAAAGGGCTGTAGTACACTAGTGAATCTAAAACCAAGGAATGCACTGCTATGAAGCTGCATTTACTTATGCCTCAACATAATTGAATAGAATTATATTGAGCCAAGAAATGCTGAAAAATGTGGTGAGAAGTGGTCGACAGAAGTCTTTTTCCCTTTTTCTCACTGAAGACACAAGCACAACAGCAGAAACCTCACTTGGCAGCACCTCCAAGACATGTATCAGTCTATTAATATTTCAACACAGGCATTTTGATCATGTTCTCCCTCCACGCCGCTCTGCCAGACAACGGCCTAATTGACCCTACATCTGACAGCCTGCTCAAAGTACTAGAAACACAAAACACCCTTCAAAAATCTCCCCTAGACCTTCCCATCACTGTCTATTCCTCCTGAATCTGGTTTATGGGTTCAAAATCCCCAGGGTTTACTAATATGCCCTACATTAACATTTCCCCCATGGTGTCACCCTCACAGAGTGAGGGGTTGATTGGGTTTAATCATCTGCTGTGTGAAGAGTGCTCCCAGCTTCAGTGTTTAAACGTGTTAGCAGATGACAGACAGTAGGTGTGAATGGAAATATCAATGTGGAGACAGGAGCTAATGGGAGCTATATTGATCTGACATGACAGGGGCAATGTGGCAGAGCAGAGGTACACACAATCAGCCATTCAAATCTACCACAATGAGCCTGATCCAAACTGAAGACCTCAATGCACAGTGAGAGAGTGTGCATGTGTGTGTGTGTGTGTGTGTGTGTGTGTGTGACTGGCTTAATGAAATATGTTACTATATCATCTATGAGTTACTATGAGTCTCCTCCAGACTGGATGGAAACTAAGGTACAGAAGCCCTAAGCGGCCGTTTATTTATACATTTTATTTCCTCCAGTTTCTCGTGATAACCAGTTCATTTTCTCAAGATCTTGATAATTTTCTCCCGATTTTGGGATAACAAGGCTTTGCTTTGTGTTTGCTCTGTTGCCATGGTGCCATGTAGTTAACTGCCAGTTACAGTAGCTCTGTGTTTTTAGGACTTTTTTGTACTTCTTTTAGTTTTTTTTTTTCGACACCAGTCTTGATCCATTTTGTACAAACATGGACTTGAAACATCGAGATCGGTGATTTGCCCTTTTCTGTCAGAACAGCTGATAGCAATAGGCATTGTTAGCATACTATCTGTGGTAAGACTTGAGATACCTGCTGAAGTGAGAGTACAAACCATGAGTGCCGTCTGTTATCAGAGGGACTGTAAGATCTCTCCACGATAAGATGGAGGAGCTAACGGTGCTAACCAGGCTACAGAGGGAGTATGGAGAGTGTAGCATCACAGAGATGTGGCTGAATGATCTGACGGCTGTCAGACCGAGGTCGAGCAGCGCAGGGGAGATGCCATTTGTACCAGCTTCACTTCCCACAGCAGTGAAATGACACATGAGAGCTCTGGAGTTGACTTTGAGACACAGTTGTCTTTTATTTAATCGTGTACTGTAACACACACTCTGCATTTCTTTATAACCAAACTTCTCCCGTTAACTTGCTCTCTTGCTCCGCACACACACACACACACACACACACACACACACACACACACACACACACACACACACACACACACACACATGCACACACACGCACACACACACACACACATTCACTCCGCTCGTCCCTGCCACTCACTCACTCTTGCTTGACCACTCACACCTTACGCACACATCTTACACACTGCTCTATTCCCCAAAGGAGCTACACTACTCTTATAACACAAGAGTAAGGACATAATTTATATGAGATGCCTGGTGAGATTTTACTTGCACAGACTACTACTAAGACAACAGAATCTAATAGCTCAATCCCACCAGGCATGGCTGTGATGCCTTCCGGCTGTCACTTGGTTGATCCCGGCCATGCTAGACAATGATTGTGATTCCACCAGGATCACACGTATATTAATTGTCTTTCTACATTCAGATGTAGAAAGAAAAATGATAATCTGTTGCTTTTTTTGTTGAAATCTGGTTGCTGAAACAAGCTCACTGTGACAGAATCAACCTGTCAATCAAAGCGTCCATACTCTTAATTCTGCATAACTTTAAGCCTTAATATAATTTGAACAGGTGAGTTTATAAAAATTCACCCTCAGTACAGTTGTCATGAACGGGGAAATTATCTATAGAGACCAAAACTGTTTTTAAATTAACTTTTAAATTGTAAATGATTGCATTACATTTAAAGGAAAAATGATTCAGTGCTACAATCACTGACATTGTATTTGTCCGCTTCCATCCACTTTATGTTTCATGTTCAGCCATTAAAAATGTTTTAAAATTTAAATGGTCTTAGAAGTATTTAAGGCCAACACTAATATAACCATCAGACATGCAAATTGTGCTTTCTGAAAAGTGGGTTAGACATCAAACCTGCTTTTTTATAGCATGTGACAGCAGTTTTCTCTCCATTCAGCTGTGTTAGTTGCAAAGGATATCAATAATGCCTCGACAACCTGACATTATGTGACGCCAAATGAAATGACAGTGAACCTGATGTGCTGTGACATCCGCTGAGAGCTGCTGTGACACCAGCTATCACAAACACCAACACATGATTTATGTCTGGGACTTAAAGTTCACTTAGGGAGACATAAACAGCATGCAAATAAATGCCACATGGCAATAGTGTTGTCAGAACAATATGACAAACTAAAGGCTCATGCCAATCACCAATTAGGATCAATGTCCTCGGGACTGATCAGGGCAGGACTGTCTGCAGGCATGTCTGCAGGAGGGAGGCGACATTTGTGAGCAGTAAGCCACGACTGAAGATGGACAATGAAGAATGGATACATTTATTTTCTTTTGTGGAATGGGGTAATGATGCGTGGCAAACACTGTGTTTAACATGTCAGAGCAGCATCAATCAGCAATTAGCTGCATGCCATTAGAATGATCAGGGCTGTTTGTGTTGCACAAGCCAGTGTTGCCAAAGTTGTGACATGTGAGCAGAGATTTGCAAATTAAGAACATTTGTCTTGTTTGACATGCAGTCTCCCAGAACACACACTGTGTAACTGCAACAGGCAGGCAGTGACTCATTGGCCTCTATGAGATTTCACAGTGACCAGTTAACTTGTTGTGAGGAGAGAGAGATTGGCAATGACACACAACAGGACTTGAACAGCGAACGTTGCGGCTGATGGTCAACACTTTAGAGCCCAGTACCAGGACTCCCCTGAAGATACTAACTAAACTTCTTCCCCGGAGTTTCTGTGCTCTCTCGTCCAGCAGGTTCTCATGGATCGTGGCTGCTGCTGTGGTCCTGCACGACATCCACTACATATATTATTACTGTCATTATAGTTACCATATCTCTGTGTACTCTGTATACTGTAATCATTTTATCATTTATTGTAATTGTACAATATGTCTCTGTTGATTTGTTCTGTACATGTGACATCTATTGCACGTCTGTCCGTCCTGGGAGAGGGATCCCTCCTCTGTGGCTCTTCCTGAGGTTTCTTCCACCTTTTTTCCCTGTTAAAAGGGTTTTTGTGGGCAAGTTTTTCCTCACTCGAACCGAGGGTCTAAGGACAGAGGGTGTCACTCCCTGTACAGATTGTAAAGCCCTCTGAGGCAAAATGTGTTTTGTGAATTTGGGCTATACAAATAAAATTTGATTTGATTTGATTTGAAGATATGCACATCCAACTGAAATATTAAATGTGGCTACAAGAAAACAAAACAGTTGTTAGGATGTCTGAGCCATCAAGGAGGGTCAAAAGGCTGAGAATCTCAAACAGAAGGCCAAATGGACATGTTAACTCAGAAGTGACAACCAGGAGCATCCCAGTGACACTCCCTAATGTGGCTGGACGGTCTTCTATTCAGAATCACATTAAGTCAGCACTTTTTTGCTGGTACCCTGCTGTTTAATTTCCTATATGATAAACTGCTGAACATTACAAATAGATGTGGTTTGTAATATTTAATCTCATAAAGGAAAGTCCCCTTGAGGTCCCCTCCCCTTAAGCTGCTGGGGATCCAGTATCTCACTAAAGGACATTTAAACAAAGCCGAGGCTTCAGCACAGATTGAATGATGATAATGAGATACGTCTAATATCAGATGACCGAGTAGCGCTCTCGCTCTGTGTTTTGGTTCCGCCGCGTTCCAAGCAGAGAAACACAGGATTCCAGTGATCCAGAATTAATTCACTCTCCACGTTAAACACGTAATGTTTGGGTAAATGATTCCTGGATAAAACACAGACCCTCGGTGAGTGTTACACAAGCTGCTGTTGAAGCATGGAAGAAAGTCAAAGTGTAGGAGGATGAACGAAACGTAGGACAAGGAGAGAAATGCATGGCATACGTTAGATCCACGCTACTGCTTTTATGGCTCTTATAAAACATGCTATGTATATCATGTTGTGATTTTCATATTCTTACAATGTACACAAAGATCTTTCCACCACTGATTGCATAAAATATTACAGTGGACTAAAGAAGAGAAAACACACAGAGTGAACATAAAAAACTACTTCAAATAATTCAATATTGTATCACGTTTAAAAATGGGTTGAATATATAAATACACCACGTTTGTGCCTCTTGCTGGTTATGGAGTAGGCGGGAAGAGGAAAGCTGAAAGCCCCAAGCAGATGGGCAGTGACCTGGCCACCACTGCCAGCCCACCAGCTGGAGAGTGTTGTGGTTGAGGGCCGAAACACTTGGTGAAGGCTGTGTACGGCCTGATGATATCTGCTACAGTTACCACATTAACTGAAGAATTGGCACCCAAACAGGTGTATGTCACAAGTATCTTCTGGTTCACCAGTGAATCTAGGAAAGACTGGATGGCAACCAAGAAAGGTTGGTGACACTGGAGAGACAGCTGACCTCCAGGAAAGACTGGCACAGGCACACAAGGCTAGCAACCTTGGGGGCAGCACTCCCAAGAGGGAACCATTCATGCGACGATTGAACATGAAGAGCAATACCCTCAGAGTCTCCTGAGAGGGGGCGAGAATGAGAGACTCAAAGGGATGGATATTTTTGTAACAGCCAGGACAGAGAGAAAGCTGAAGCAAACAACGTTGACCGAAGAGGAATACACCACAAAGAGCCACTGCGGGAAAGTCTGCAAAGGCACCAGAGGGCTCAAGAATCATCAGGTCTGTATGTGGAAGGACAGTGACCCAAGTGCAAAGCGTGGATGCAGCGTCCAGTGAGATGAAGGAGAACTCCATCCAGGTAGCACCCCACAGTGCTAAAGATCTCTACACACTGGAGCCACCTTGGAGCCAGAGACCAAACCAAGTCAGTTCCCCCTTGGTTACCCCCATCCACTCATCAAGGAGAGAGAGGATTAAGTGGCCCAAATCATCTGAAAGCGTGGCATGGTCGCAGTTTGATGACGACCTGGGTGGCATCCTGGAAGCCGCTCTGGCCGGTCCTGTGCACAGAAAGGTTAACTCATTCAAACGTACAATCTGGCTGAGGAACGTTTGGGCCCAATAGAGCGGAGGAGTCAGCCCCAGCCACCACGGCAACCAAACAGGAGGGAAAGGGAGATTTGTCACCTCAGATGAAAAATAAAGACCCTCAACAAGCAGTTCAAAGTCAGCCCATACAAACAATGCCCAAAACTTCTTAGAAGGTTGTAGAAAATGCTGAGAAAGATATGGGCCAAAGGCATAGTTCCACCAAGCTATAAGTTGGCAGAGGGTTGTCTTCTTCCGAAGGAAAAGGGTTCCACCACAATTTCCCAATTCAGGACAATGCCCCTGCTGTATGTGGAATGTAAGCTATTCTTCTCTGTGCTTGCAAAAAGGCTGACCTCCTACATGATGCAGAACCAATACATCAGCACATCCATAGACTACCATAGGGTGGATGTGGGCTGAAGGCTGCAGTTCCCAGAGGTGATTCACACAATCCTCCACCCAGACATTGTTCTGTGGTCAAATGAGGTGAAGACAATAATGACACAACCTTGGGAGGAGGGATGTGATGTGGCCCATGAGAGAAAGGCGCTGAAGTACCAGTCCCTCCTTCAGGAGTGCAAGGACAAGGGCCGGCAGGCATGGAGCACCCAGTGGAGGTCAACTGCAGAGGTTTTTTCACCAAATACATCTGGCAGCTACTATCAGCACTGGGCTTGGATGACAGGAGCAAAAAACAAGTTGCTCGATGGATGGGGGAGGAGGCAGAACGTGCCTCTTGCTGGTTATGCAGTAGGTGGCAGGAGGAAAGCTGGAAGCCTCAAGCAGATGGGCACTGACCTGGCCACCACTGCCGGCCCACCAACTGGAGAGTGTTGTGGATGAAGGCTGAAATATTCAGTGAAGGTTGTGTACCACCTGGTGATATCTGCTCCTGGACAAAGGCTAATTACCTCATAAGGTAGGAAGAATTAGATAGATAGAAACTTTCAGCTAGAGAGGGCAGTTAAACACTGCTTTTCAGCTTCATGTTGATTTGCTCTTTAAATGTACATCCACTTACTGAGGTTTCACAGGAAACAGTGAGTCTACTTTACTTCTGCATATGGTTTTATTTAATGCCCTGTAGAATAGGGAACTCTGAATGCTCAGAAAATGTGAAAATAAAACCATTCCAGAACTGATGGTCAATAGTTTAAATTACACTAAAACATGGAATGCATTATGTTCCCTACCAGAGCATGTTAGCTTTTCACCAAGCACTTAAAAGAATTCAAGATTTAAAGGTTTACTGACATTTTCACAGAGCAAGATACACCCAACATTGAAAATTCTTAGACTACAAAATCTAGTGTTATTAGTTATTTTTGATATTCTTTATATTCTACAGTTACTTTACAGTAATCCACTTTGTTAGAGTATGTGTAGACAATTTATTACGCTATTACAAGGCAATGTCATGTAGCTCAACCTAATATATACAAGATGTCACACAACTGTACAACAAGAGTCTGTTGTGCGGCCATATAGCCAATCTGAAAACTCTGACGTGCAACAGCTGTGCAGATGTGTCCCATAACTCAGGTGTGCAAGTGTAGTTAGGGTTAGCGTTTTGCTGTGTAACACAGTACAATGGGTATGTCAGACAATGACATGATCGTCCTTTCTCTCAACAGACTTACAGTTTTGTGTGAGAGAATTCCCAAAGGCGGTTATGTCTTTTTTTTTTTTCCTAAAATAAATAAATAAATAAAAACACTGTAATGTTGTAACACTGCAATTTTAAATCAGGCTGGAAGGTTGATAACCAATCACATGACAATTATGCCCCTCACTTATTTAGTAATTAGTGGGACACAGTCCGCCCTGCTACTGGCTCACACACACTTACACAACGCACACACACGTAAACGAACACACAGACAGAGAGTCAGAGAGTAATTAGTAGCATGTGCCCCGCCCTGTGGTTTAATCAAAAACAAGACCCTGCCTGACCGTTTGCCTCTCATCATCCCACAGGCCTAATGAAACAGCAAGACACACAACGAACACACACACTCCATACATTCTATCTGCACACACTTTGTACATTCAAATCAATCTGCTTTAATAGCAAGAATATTAGAAGAAGTGTGTTTGCAAAACACCAGACATAATGTCAATGAATGAGCGACCAGGAGAGAGACAGTGAGAGAGAGAGAGAGAGAAGATGGAGCGAGAGAGAGAGAGAGATGTGTCTCTCTAGTCCCCAGCAGGTTGTGTGTGTGTGTGTGTGTGTGTGTGTGTGTCTCATTACGTACATCGGTAACAGCATGATGGCTAAACACCTGCTAAGGCCTGACCTCCATGTACCTGTCACTGCAAAACAAGCTGTTCTCTCCCTCTCCTCCATCCTCCACTCCTCCTACTTGTTACCTCACTTGCTCTCTATCTCCTGCTCCAGCCCCCCCCCCTCCCCTCATTTTCCTCCTCTCATAACAGCCCTGCCAGGCCTGTCCTTTCTCCTCCTTTTGATCCCTCCTTCCCTCCCTGGTGTCTGTCCTTCTCTGATCCATCTGTTCTCTGCTGTATATCTGGGGGTTCATCCTCTGCTTCTTTTCTACCCCTCCACCGTTCCTCTTCCACTGCACTCTGTCTCTACTCTTCCCAAGTGAGTCAAGTTTTTATTGACAAGAGTGAATTATTTGATGTTATGTTTTATTAGTTTAATTACATGTTTGGAACATAAGCAGCTCATGGTGAAATAAATGACTGGGTCCTATAAACATTAGTACATTCTGTGCTATAATCACTCATATGGTAAATTCACCATAATGTGCATTTTAAAGCAGCTATTAGCTGTCAGTGCAACAATATGATCATCTGATCTTCACAACTTTGGGCTTTACCTTTTTTATTCAAGAGAAACATGGTTCCCACACTGTAAGCCAGTAGTTTTCTTGTTTTGTTGGCCTGCAGATGTTTCACGACTTTCAACTTTGAAGATTATGTCCCCTGAAGACAAAACATTTAATGTGCAGCAGATTTAGAGAATCCCACCTGAACTTAAGACCAGGGCAGACACTGCTAGCTCAACAGGAACCTTGAACCAGTCATCCAGTGACAATGGGTTAGCATTTATTTTGGCTGGTACCACAGACCATTCAACAACGTCAGATCTCAGCTGGTGCATCCTAAAGGAAGGACTTTGTGGGGACAGTTAAACAGATAGGACCCTGAACAACAGACTGAATAAATACCAGAAACAGATAACTCATAACATCTACTAGGAAGAGGTCAAAGGTCATCGACCAGGAGCTCAGTAGAGCAGTTAGTAGAGCAGCTGGAGGTTTCCAAGAAAGCAAGTTAGCAGACTTGCAATATTCACTTTTATCATGCATACTTACAGTATCCTGGTTTTACCATGTCAGAAAATCATATCGTGTGTATGTTTGCCTCCACAAAATGGTTTCATAATAAATTCATGTGTCTGTGTGTATGGGGTTTAGGTTCTATTTGCATGAAAAGAGAATCCAAGTGATAAAAAAAATCAGAATAATAAAAACAGAAAGAGTAACACACATAGCACTCTAAACTAAAGGCCTGCTGTATTTTCACAGCAGTTTGAGGATTGCTGTCTTCTCTATCTTCTTCTCTGCTCTCTCTTTCTCTCGCTGCACAGAGAGCTTTGATGTTGATCCGATACATATTTCCCCCACAATGCCTCAGCATATTCTGACATCTGATAGTTGCATAACCATCAAAAATAGGCAAGTGGGGTGTCCTTGCTTTTCTTGCTCTATCTCGCTGTCTATATACACACACTTGAATGCACACCCCTACACACACAAACACACACACAGCTCTTGAGCACAAAGTGTATGACAGAGGGTGGGGGAGGGTGTAGCACCCACAGAGGTCTATTTCCGTCAATCCGGGCTAACCCTAACACACTCACAAAAGAGCATGGTAGAGAAAAACAGAACAGGGAGCTTCAGGAACAGAAAAGGCAGACGGAAGGCAAAAGAGATGCCACATCTGTGGACTGCACATGCTGTCTCAGTACTGGATAGGAGATGGTCACACCATACTCAAGAATGTATATCCACTATTCTGCTACTGCCAATCAGCGTGTTACAGTCAACTGTTCATGCTCCTGGCAACAACCACAACAGTGGTGAAATGATCTCTGCACTGATATCAGAACAGCAGAAACTCTACACATCCTCAAATGCTCATCATCCTCATGCAAAACTACCTTGCATGGTCTAAATGTATAGCAATTTGATGAAGTTACATGACTCTTAAAAGCACTTGTTATAAGTCGCTTTGTACAAAAGGGTCACCTAAATAACTGCAATGTAAAGGTTTAGCAGAACCAAGGTTTGGGTTTCTTGTCAGCACAGCCTGGATTAGCCAGCTCTTCCTAGAAAGCCTCCCGGCTGAACCAGTCTTGTCTGTCTCAGTTCTCCATTTCAGTTAGACAGATTTTGAGACAGCTGTAAGTATTGAAACGTCAGCTGGAAATGGAGTTTTCAACTAAGTCAGGGTTAATGTTACTTAACTAGCTATGCTGATGAAATCTGCCAGTGACAGTCTCATTTCAGCTGATGTAATAGTGTGGAAGTGGCCGTTTTTGGATGTGTGCTGTGATTCCATATAATGCTGTATGCATTTTATATGTGCCAGCAGTGGCTCTTCATTATAGATGTTCATCGTGACAACACAGAAAGTTGCAAATTATAAGGTCATAGAGCTGGCTCAAGAGGTATGTACAGTGGCTCAACACCACATACAGTACCTTAAAGATCTATTGTTAAGGTCTGAAAAGCTTAGTAGCAGAGCCACTATGCTACAGTGCTGTGATATTATTTCCACAAGTTTCATATTTAACTATAGAAAATTCACAAAATAATATCTGTCAATTCACAACGCAAGTTAGAACTCACATATCTGGGGCAGCACTCCCTGCTCAAAGTACATTCCTGTGTGCATTTTTAGGAATATTACACTTGGGCCACATACATTGTTGTGGAGAAATTGCTGAATTCAATGGTCAGTGTTGAGGTCAGGAGGGAAGAAAGTGTTCAGGAGCCTCTGATGTCTTATGTTATAATATTTATTGACACTTGGCCAAGGAGAATTAGAGACGATCTCAAAGTACATCAGAAGTGCCTGAGTCGGTCTCACATTCTGCAGAACTTTAGACCCCAAGATAACACTACAAATACTAGAACTAGTCAAAGAGAATGTCTTTACCCATGGAGGTGTTATTGTCAACATATTCTAGTCTGGAGACACAGTTGTCTGTTTACGCAGATTGGAACGTCAATGGCAAGCTTTCTATTATGTCTAGGAAGACAACATTAGGTCTCTTCGACCCTGGCCACCACAGTGTTGAGATAGACTGGCACCTCCTGTTCCCAATCAAAGCCAAACAACTAATACTGCTGAGGACCTCAAGGCCCACACATGACCCCATGTAACCTAAGGATAGAAAATTCCATAACATACATCAGGTTTACACAGGACCATGCACACATCTGATGCAGTTTGCCTAGTTCAAGTCTCAGTGTTCAATGTAAGACACTGCAAAAGTGAACTGACTAACTGAGAAAAATGATAAGCTGCCTGGATGAAAAGCTGTAGTTGGAGCAACTGAAGAGTGAACCGAAGTCCTCCCTGCTCCAGTTGTCTGAAAAACACAATCTGTTGAGAGAAGACAATCAAGATCAGAAGCAGCGAGAGCCAATTAAGAGTCCTCATGTAACCCTTTATTGTGAAGCATCACAGATCTACCTGACTACAAACTTTGCATATGTTTTGTGGCCTAATATATATTTATCTTATGATAAATATATGCACATCCATTAAAAGACCCATGCAACTCTAAAGACACACCAGGACTGTTCATGTCTGTGTGTATTTACCAGTATTCTGGTCTACATTTAAGACTACTGGCTACTACTAGCTGTAGTACTCATCTTAGTCTTTGTGGTTGTTTTCTTTCCTCCTCTTGTTGATCTTTCATGTGCACTCTCTCCTCCAAAAATCTGATTTCTAATAAACTTAATGGCAGCATGTTGGCCAACCGAGACCGGCCCACCTACAGGAAGCACAGGAGTTATTTTCTGCATCTTTGGTGCTATGACAGGCAGGTGTCCAAATATTCTGGCATTGTCCAGTGTTTATGTGAAAATAAATAAAACAGTGTGTGTGTGTGTGTGTGTGTGTGTGTGTGTGTGTGTGTGTGTGTGTGTGTGAGTGGGTGAATGAAAAGAGGGGAGGGAGAGAGTCCAGCACAGTATTTTAATGTTCACATGAATTTGTTTTCTCCTGTCAATGGGTTAGAAAACAGCAGATAAATCAGCAGCAGTGACGGGCTGGAGCCCTGAGCTGCATCCAGATCAGCCTGCTCTCTCCTCTCTCTCACAAGCGCACACACACACACACACACACACACACACACACACACACACACACACACACACACACACACACACACACACACACACACAAACACACAAACACACACACACACACACACACACACTGTTACAGGTGCAGCACACACATTATTTATGCACATCAAATGGACTGATATGTAAAAACTAAATAGGCACTCTCTCTCTCTCACACACACACTTGTCATACACTCACATATTTATCGTCAGCAAACTGAATGTGTACACACTGGATAGACAAAAACAGTGTACAAGCTGTACACATATAATATTTATGTACAACAACAACCTTTCTGACACACACACACACACACACACACACACACACACACACACACACACACACACACAGTAAGCTCAGTCAGGTACATGATAATTGTTACTACAGTGCAACCCACTCCTGAGCCGATGCTATCCCATCACTCCCCACTCTCTTTTTAATCTCTCTCTTGATTTTATCACCACACTTGACTCCTTGGAGGCTGCCTTCATTTCTCAGTGTAGCCTTCACATGTGCTTGTGTGGAGCTTTCCAATGCATAAATGTGCAGTCACTTCATTCTGTGGCTCACAAACTGCTGTTTGGAGGAGATCCATGAGTTATCAACAGAAGCCAACAATCACTGCATTAATACCACCGCTAATGATTTAAAGCAGAAACTTAACTGCTGGTATTATAATTGGTATACAATAATGAGTGACCTTACTCTGTAATACCATTATGTTGTGTGACATAGTCTTGCTGCCTTATGTAAACTTAACTGCCAGCAACAAATTCACAAGTTACAGTCTATTACAACCTTCCTACTGTGAAAGGTGGTCACTGTAGTCACTGTGGTGTGTATGTACATGTCTAATTTGATATATGTCTTGCAGTACAGTTGTCTCAGAGGCTGTTAAAGCTTAGTAATGAAGCACATTAATTTAATCATCATATCTAATTAATCTTCACACCTCGGCTCATTGTCTGATGTCTCTAGAGGGGTGAGGAGAGAAAGAGAGAGCAGGGCTGAGAGCGTGGATGAGGGGGAGAGAGAGAGAGGGAAAAAAGAAGTGCATGATCTCAGGTGATCCAACTTTCCACCTAACATTAACCTGCACTCTGGGTGATAGAAGGTCCAGTCAATCAAAGCAGAAGGTGCTGCAGGTTGTAGCCACTATGTACACAAACAGTGTACAATTAGTTTGTTATCATACAGTCATCACTGTAGTCATTTAATGGAATTCAGCTACAACAACAACACAGCCATGTGTTCAGGTGATTTTATTTTTTCAAGGTTAGTCAGCAGCACAGGGTGTGTTCACATCCAGACACAAATATAAAATGTTAATGTCAAGATTAAAGTGGTCTTGTGTCTAAAGTTTCCACCCTGCACAATAGTCAGCAGAGGCACACAGAAAAAATACAATGACCACAATAACTGGCAGCTCATGCTGCAGCCTCTGATGGATAAGAGAAGTGAATGTGGTGGAAGAAAGAGGCTAACTGGATATCTAGGTGAGCAAGGACATGAATGGTTTCAAACTGGGAGAGAATGTAATGGACTTTTTTGTTGATTTTCAACCCAAAACGTTTGTGATTGGGTGATTTGGTAAAGCCTCAGTGCTTCTTATTGTCTTGTTTTTGTCACAATAGGAGCCTCAGTTGCCTCTACCTGCAGCAAACAGCAGGGCAGGAGGGCTGCCACACTGCACAAAGTTAAGAGACTTGCCATTAAGAGAAAAATATCTTTTTGGCATAAGTCAAAGGGCAACATTAAGGACAGATAGTGAAGCCTATGTGTGTGCATGTTGTGTCATTTTGTGAATCCCCCCTTCATTCTGTTTTTTTGTGAATATGATGGGGAGACACACAGTAAACGGGTCGTCCGTGAGATAATGGACTATCTTTTAATAAATAATAAATGGATTATAAAATCTTAATGAGAGTGTGGACGTTAAGTTTACAGTATGACCAAACTCACCAGATCCAGGAATGAAATGATTCTAACAAAAGGCCAATACTGACCCCTGATTGTGGACTGTCTGTGTGGGAGAGAGACAGACAGTGCACAGTGTGTCTAATGGTGATGAATAGTGTCTCCTTGTCCATGTCTCTCCTCTGCCCCACCTCCCTCCCCTCTGGACTCACACACTCATTAATTAACAAAAATGAATGTTTTATCTGCAGCCAGTAAATAAAAGATTGTCAGCCCAGCCACCGCTGTACTCTGCCTCTTATCAAGTGGTGTGCAAATGTCGAGTTAGCCAAGACACATCACACTCCATCCCTGTCACATCTAATCTGCAGGCACCAGATCAACACACACGACATATACTTACACACAATAACATTGTGCATTACATTTAACTGCAGACATACTTTAAATGCAGACATTCACAAGCACACTAATTAAGATACAATTGCCCCCAATACACACACAGATGCTTGTAAAGAGACAGCACATAAGCTTGCAGTGTGTGTCCCATCAGGGCTGCTCCTCCCCCTGGCTGCAATTTAGAGATTAGCCAAGGTTGGTTGTTTGTAACCTGGGCCTGAGAGGAGATTCCCTCTGGTTACAGCTGGCTATTTGGAGAATCATCCCCAGTGGACACACACACACACACAGACAAAGGCAGAGGCACAGGGACAATCCAAATAGTCTGGCAGCTGTAGAGAGACAGAGCGTCAGCACATGAAGCCCCGCTGGAGTGTGTTCCTTAAATGAGGCTGCTGGCATTAGCGGCTGCTCACTGCTGTAACAGAAAGCCTGCACAGAGTGAACAAGGCCATGCTGCTGGGACCCACAGCAACAGACGAGGAGCTAATCGGTGTCCTCGACTCTCCACCAAGACACTCAGTGGGCCCTCCGAGCTTGATCGCCCTCTCAAAGTCAATCAACTCTCTGACTGAGACTCAGGAGAAGGGGCGTGCAGGTGCGGGTGGATTTGGAGTGGAAGGAGGAGGGGAAAGTCACAAGAATAAAGAGAAAGCAGAAGGCGCCATGCTTCCTTGGTTTGAAGTTGTTGCAGTTCATAACTGTACTGAGGGTGAATTTCTATTGAACCCACATGTTGAAATTTTATTAAGGCTTAAAGTTACGCAGAATTTCCCACTTGTCCACTTTTATTGACAGGTGGGTGCTGTCACAGGTGGCTTGTTTGTAGGAGGTGTGATCACCAATTCCAGCCAACTAGGATCTGTCTTTGAGGAATTCCAATATCCAGCTGCAGAGTGTGGTACTAGTTCCAGGGAGGGGATTGTATTGAATGCTGAACTGAAATCAAATGATAATGTTGGCTTTCTAGAAGCCAGTGGGATGTGTTAAAAATGATGACTGTAGTGAGTTGATGAATGTTGAAAAAAACATAAGGAAGGAAAAGGATAGTGGAACTCATTTTACTGGACGTGTGAGCCTCTCCAAGAGCAGTCACATCGTGAAGAGAAACTGTCTTGATTATCTAATCTGGACAAATAAACATGTACAGTATCACTAAGTCATATTAGTAACAATTACCCCGATTTTCAACTTCATTTGACAACGTGGTTTCTTACAGTAGCATTTACATGCATCACAGCCTACTGTACAGTTTGTTAGCAGGTTCAGATCTTGTCAGGAGACAGGGCAGAGGAGTTGTACCCTGCTGCCAATCCAAAATACACGACACCAATATTGGCTGCTGTAGTCATAGCTGCATTTTCATGATATATGGGCTCAAAAAACGCTGAAACTTTTTCAACATTCAACTCAACACCAGTTACATGAAAGGGACTAGGCCTTTAACTGCATCCACATAAAATCAGGGAATGTGGGGTCTTCCACAGAGTTGTGTGGAGGTGTGGCTCTGGGTTGTGCTTAAGAACAACACAACAATCAGAAAACATTTGATTTCTCTAATTCAGTGTTTCTTCTTTCTAATGTCTCTCTCCTCTCTCTGTCTATCATTTTGAATGATGTGTTTACATACAGCAGCTGACACATTCTGTTCATTCTGCCTTTAACTTGTCATATAAGAGACGATGTCTGCGTTGTGTTATTTCGTCTTTCAAAAGTTAAGAGTACGGATTGAATATCCATGCCATAGTTGGTTGTACACTGTGAATATTCAAAAGCCTCAATCATCCTAACACTAGTTATTAGCATCAATGAAGAGAAGGGGCGGTGCTGGATGTGGTAATCCTAGAACTGTTTGCCAAGTCAATCCATGACTCAGCAGGGAGCGAGTGGAAATATGCAAACTAAGCTATGAAAAGTAGTGAGAGGGAGAGAGATCTCTTTGAAGTCTGAGTCCGACACTTGGATTGGGTTTGCTCAGTAAACGGGCCAGGCAAACAAAAGCCTTTGGGTAAATGACAAACAGGAACATCAGCAGCCGAGGGAGCCCAGCGACTCAGCGATTTACGCTTGTGTACACTGCAGTGGCCATACCGTGTCTTACATTGAAATCTCCTTCAGCAGATAGCAGAGCTCAGCGTTAAAACATTCAGCAAGGGAGTGCAGGAAGGTATCATGTGATGTCAACCAACAAAGGCCAAGAGATAAACGAGTGTGAGGTGCTGTTGTTCTGCAGTGCATATTCAAACTCATTCTCTAAAACAGTCTCATTCCAGAAATAATAAGAAGCCATTCATTAATAGTGAAATGCAGAGGCGACATACAGCACAGTGTGACAGACTGGAGCTATTATTCAGCCAGAAATGTTGAGAAAAGTGACACTCAGTCAAAAAGTTTGTCTCCTCTAAACTAGAAGTTAGTAATTTAGCAGTTAGTCAGTCAGTCAGTCAGTGCAGTATCTTCTGTACTGTATGTACCTGATTCTGGGTGAGCACAGAAGTGCTGATTCAAACCAGCAAAGTTTGACCAAGGACAAAGCTCTTCACAGGATAATTAAAAGGACACACTCAAACTCCAGACAAAGGGGAGAGAGAAAAAGGAGAGGAGGCTCCATGATCACATCTGTGTGTGTGTGTGTGTGTGTGTGTGTGTGTGTATCTGTGCCTGTGTGTGCACGAGTAGTCAATTAACCGCGACCCTCGCCAATCGACACTGGAAATACTAGTCAGTTAAACTAATTCTTAATATTTCATCAATGTATACTTTTACGAGATGTCATGTTTGTAACATTTTAAGAGTAAAGTTGTAGTTCTAACTTTTGTTACTGTAGTCAGTCGATTTCACTCTCTACCGTCTAACCTCACAAATCTGTTTGAGATGACCCTACCCAGGGGAAAACTCCAGAGTATGTTAAGTTATGATGACAAAAGCATTTATAATCTATATAATCACCGACAGGTGATGTTTAGTTAGCTACATAGTGTTAGCTGACGTTATCGTCTGAAACTTCACATCGCTGACGTCATGTCATCTATGATTTGTCGTTCACATCACAAAGCGAATTTAACCAGAGATGGGGAAAAAAATGACTTTAAAATGTGTGAAGGCATCATGTTTGAAGTCATCCCACAACAATCAAGCAACCATGACAGTGATGTCACTCTCCATCTAATAACATCAACAGAATCGTCAATATGTTTCCTATTTCAGTAACTTTAGTATCCAACATGTTTACTGGCAATGCAACATCCCGAGTCAAATGTGTGGAACAGGATATACTGGGGTGAGCAACTTTACGGAGAAACTTCTGAAGCCTGGCTGTGTGTGTGGTTTGCACGGGGGGCTTCTTTAAACCACGCTCACCATCTTCACCGACTTGGTCATAACACTTCATAGCACTATGTGCTGACTCAAGCATTCAACTAAGTATTCAAAGCCTAATCAAATAACTAGGGATGCACAATATATCGGCATTAATATCGGTATCAGCCGATGTCCGTCATTTTTTCACATATCGGCATCGGTCTGATGAGTAAAACTGGGCCGATATTAACAACCCATGTTTATATCCGTCTAGTTGCTGTTTGTGTATGTGTGTTGGGAGAGGGAAGGGGAGGGGGATTTGGCCATGCGGTATTTGTTTGGGCATGTGACAGTGCGCAGTTCACGGTGTTGAAAGAAGATACTCGAAAAGCAGTATGCAACACTTGCAAAGTCGAGGTAATGCGAGGAGGATGCTGCGTCAAGCCATTCAACACCACTAATCTGATATGTCATTTGAAAACCGCCACCCAGAAGTACACAAACAATGGCAGGAAGCTAACGCTGCTGTTAATGTTAGCCAGCAGGTAAAAACGAAAGCAGCAGCAGCCGCGGTTGGGAGCCCAATACAGGAAGTACTCGACCAAACCAAGAAATTTGCCAAGGACAACATAAAAAGTAACACTGTTGGTTACTTATGTTTCATGGTAGCCCTGTAACTTTGTTATTTGGAAGTAAAACACGTTTTGAAAATAAAGGAAGACATTCAAAACTTCAGTTTGCATGATTTTCAGTCTGTACAAAATTTTATCATCTCAGAAACTTTATTTATTTTCTAACATATATCGATATTGGTAAATGTCGGTTATCGGCCATAACAGCAATATTAATATCAGATATTGTGTTGGACAAAATTTTCATATCGTTGCATCCCTACAAATAACTTAGTTATGATCAGAGTTTTTATCTGGACAATTCTGTGTGGCCAAATGCTCCAATGAAAGCTGAGTAAGAGTATTTGGTTGTGCTCACAGTTAGAATAGTCGAAGCAACATTTGTAGTACTAGCTCTTGCTGTAGTAGAATTAGTGCTGTAGTGCTAGTACTAGTAGTAATACTAGGAGTACTACCAATAGGTAGTATTGACAAGTAGTACTGGAATGTGTAGTGTTAAAGTTTGTTATCTCTTCCTGAGAAGGACACACTCTCTCGGTGTTTCACCCACTTGGGTTACAAACTTTATTATCTTCAGCGTGCAGGGTATAAACAAAATCTCCGTCTCGTCACTCAGGTGGTGTCACACTCAAACATGTCCGTGTGAGAACCGAAACTAGACAAAGGTTCCCAACAATAGTTCCTATTGTTACATGTAGTACCAGTCAGAGTATGTTGTGAGTGGGTTGAGTCAGTGTTGTTACCACACTCGGACCAGTCTCTGCATAAAGTATCTTGTTTTGTACAATATCATCACCATCATCACCTTCATCAATGTGTTAATATATATTAATTAATAATCTTTTAATCATAACTGATTAAAATCACGCAGCCATACCACCCAATTCCAATTTGTGTATGTCATAACAGCCTTCACTCATTCCTCCACCCACCCATCTTTTATGTAAAGATGTCCTTTGTTTGGGGAGGAGAAGCTTGACATATCCCCAGAACGCTGGACTGGGCTCCGAGTGCAGGAGGGCAGGGCAGACGACTAGACAGACTTATCTGTGGGCTGAGGAGGAAGATTAAAGTATCGATTCTGTGGGGGGAAATTCTCAATCAGGACTCCGAGGGGTCAGGACTGGCTAAAGGTGTTAGAGAGAGAGGTAGAGGAAGTTGCAGCAAGCAACAAAACATTCCATTTCACTGACAGGAAGTGATGCTTGCTGGATACTGAGTTGTTATTACAGATGATTTCAAAGATCTTTACATAAAGTGTTACTGTTTAGACTGTGATAAGTATATCAATAGTTTGAACATAAAATGAGTAACTTTTTGCGAACTAGCAATACCACACTAATGGAATACTGTATGTTATATACTGTATATACTAACTGTGAGACCAATAACCAACTAACTTCACTGTTCTGTAAAGACATTTGACTTTTGCTGTTGTGGCTGCATAAATGCAAGTAGTTGGGGTGTCGACTGGCGCTCCCCGTTCCCTGTTAGTCGAGCAAATCAATCCTGTGAGAGCCAATCAAAGTGCCCATCGCTTCCAAGAATTCTACCAAGATTTGACCAATCAGAGGCCCCATCGCTACCAAGAATTGGGAAACCTATCATGTCTCTCTGCGCCTACCAAGATTTGACCAATCATAACCCGTAGAACTACCAAGAATGGCACAGGAACCCGCCCCCTCCAAAAGCCAACTGAGCGCCGAAACTTCGTCCAGACTGACGTCTTGACCATCAGCTACATTTTGGGTAAGTTCGTTACAATTACAGACCTGCCAACCTTGAAAGAATTTTATGAGTACCACGCTGGCCAGGCCCATCAAACAGTCCAGTCCACCGCCAATCATTGGCTGCCAATTTTTTTCCCAACCAAGTCATAAGCTGTTCACCGTCTACCTTGTCATAGAAACCCTTTTACGGTCTCTTCCTAGGATTGAAGGTAAAACAAGATGGAAACAGCTGAGAAAACGGCAAATTGTTCTCCTGCTGAACAAGATTATATAGTGACAGAGAACTTTGATCCCTGTATATATATTAATACATTATTATATTATTTAGAGAAAAGCAATAGGCCTACTTGTTTCATTTTCCTGGAAATCAAAAGTGAGTCTACGCCATCAACTGACTTTTACTTCATTTGAACCATCCAGCTGAAACATAACTACACTTTCTGTTAGGCTGCTGATAACTCAGAGATGTGTTAGCCTATTTCCTTGCCTATGCAATCACGTAAATAATGCATAATAATAATCATAATTCATAACGGGCTAGCTATGTGGTCGTAAAACGGATGTTACCTAAAAGTTTGTACAAGTTAGAAGTGATATAGCTGACACTTTATGAATGAAATCCCTGTTTCCTATTCTGTATTTGAATGTTCAATCAGCTAAAACAGATGTTTATGGATCAGTCCGAGAACAGCTAAATGAAATGCAAAGGTTCATTAGTAGCTTAACTGGTAACTGATGATTAGAAATGAAACTGTGAACAGCCTCTGTATGATACATTATCACAAACAGACAAATGATCTGTTATGCATAAGTTATCAATGCAGTGAAAATATGAGTTTGCTGTTTCTCTGTCCTGAAGTATAATGTACTAGAAACTGAGAATTTAGAAAAAACTAAATAAAAATGATCTGAAATAAATATGTACGGACTCCATCCATGATGCTATACTGAGATAGATTACAAGAGTGGTAATTATGGTCATACAATATACACATAATTATGTGCAATATAAGAGGACACACAACAAACAGTTGTTTTTTGCTGTTGTTTTGTTTTGTTCAGAATGGATCCTACATTTAGGAGAAGAGGGGATGGTCGTGCCAGTCACTTTGACTGGAGGATGCAAAAAAAGATGAAGGAAGAGAAAAGGCCATGGGCCTGAGCTCTGTCACTGCACAAGGTGAAAGAGTCTGCGAGGACGGCTGTACTACATCATGGTGGGGACCCCAGTAATAAGCAGCACCTCCTGCAGAGGAGAGCTTATAGGTATCGAATATCTATATAGCCAAAATAATGCCGTCATCGAGGACTACAAGATGGCCACCACGACACTTGAGACAACGAGGACATCACAGTTTTACTGTTGCCACTATGCAGAGTGGTAAGTTTTTTATTGAATTCTTAAAGGTGCCAATGATTGTGATTTATAATTACATATCACATGTTCATTACATGTGGCTGTCTCACTATAGAAGCAACAGTGCTATTCATTTTCATTTGATGACAGTGTGTCTATTTTGTGTTCTTTCCATAGCCGCTGTTGCAGTTTCTACAGCATCTGATCACAGCCTTGGTCCCCAGGTTCAACCTTCCACTTCAACAACTTCCAGGGACGGGGCACTGCTCTGCACTCATCAAGGTCAGAGGTCAAAACATATCCTAATCAGGCTGTAAGGATATATACTACATGAGGAATGCACACAGCAACGCAAAGCACATTTATGTAAGGGAAGTTCCTCAAAGGTCCTGCACAGCAAGTTAGTATTAAACGAATGAAGAATGATTTTCCTGTTATCTAATGTGCTGGTGCATTAGTGAACTGAAAGAATCTCAACTTGTTAAAGGATACAAAGAAAATGTTTTATTTCTTTTAACCCTTTTAGCACCATAATAATACACAATTCACATCTTTCAGGGGCAGTTTGAATGATCAAAATTGCACAAAGTAGGGAGGAGTTACGGTAATTTGAAATACGCATGCGCCACGGTGTCACCGGTGATCTCCGTGGTTGTAAAAGGGTTAAAGCTTTCATTTTTGTACATGACAGATCATATTCCTTGTCTGTCACATTGTAGGGCTTAGTGTTCCTAAAGATGCAGCAGTGTGTCTTGTTTCATTTGCTACATGAAATCTACACACATTTGTGGTCATGTGTCTTGTGTGGAGTAAGAAAAGTCCTTGGTCTGAAACAAACTGTGCTCATTTTTTAAAATCAATGATACAAATATATTAATATTAACGGCATCTCTCTCTATGCTTTAATTTGTTCTAATTTAGCTCCCCAGCAAGTGGACAGAGGACGGACAATATACCTCCACGTCATCAAGACACAATCTCTAGGGAGGGGGATTCAGGGCAACAAAAACTGCTGTTGCGCCTGGTGTGGAGAGTACAAAAAGGTATGTGTGAGAAAACATGGTAATGACACATGTTATTATCATTTCTTGTACTAATATTAATGCTGCTCAATACCTTTGCAGATGCTTTGCAGGAGGGAGAAACCCAGCGCAGTGGCCTGACTAATCGTGTGTGTTATCAAACTCTGTGAAGAGTACCGTGGGCCCAGGTGCATAGGTGGAGTCAGGTACGAGCACTGGAGCCTTGTTAGCAAAGCGTACCTCCACAGGCAGATCATTAAGCAAAGCCACTGTGATGGAAAAGACTACAATCCAGCTACCTGTGATGAACAGCGCAACCATCAGTAGTTGGTGAGTTAATACACACCTATCCTATTGAGGCACCCTATCTCTATATGTATTAATTAATGTATTCATTATTCATGTGATTTAGTGAAGGCGTACAAAAACTTTTTAGATTGCGACCGAGGTTTGAGTCTTCTTTGCGACTGGTGAAGAAAGTGGCCGTGATCTGACCTACGACCCAGCACGTGATGCTTCACACTGCAGCACGTTACTAACAGAGCTGTTAAGTAAGTAACCTTACACTATTTTCATTATTTAAGAGTTTGATTTAAGTAAAATAATACTGTCAAAAGTATCTCGTCAGCTAGGCCATTTTCAGCATTTCACTGCACTCAGTCCAACACAGGGAGGCTGAGAAATAATAAGTTTCTAAATTCTACTATGTTTATGTTGAATTAAGCTAAATAGCTGCTAAGAAAGCGTACGCTATAACAACGTTAACTATAATGTTATTTGCTAGCCGTATTACGAAAACTAGTTTGTCGACTAGGCCGCAAAGGCCTGCTGCTAGCTGCATTTCAGCGCACTCAGTTTAACATAGGGAGGATGAAATAATAATGATGATAATGGTGTAATGTAAATGTGTATAAATATATATATGTATATATATTCAGTTGTTGCCTCTTGTTTTGTGTTTGATATTTTTTGTCTTTCTTCTATTTCAGATTGTTCACCAACAGCCTAATTGTACATGCAGCTGTCTTAGATAATTACAACATTGTTATTAATGTTTTTTACTGTCCTAGAAATAAAGTTATCAAAGTCTGACAGTGTTATTGATTTTGTATTACAGATGCTATCAAACACTGGGACGAGTCTGCAACCGACAATAGTATAAATGCTATTGCTGACACAAACAATTAATAAGTAAATAAAGGTTTTACAGTTAAAAAATAAAGTTGTATAGTTTTATAATAATGTTAAGGTGAAAGTTATAAATAGTTTTAAAATAGTTTTTTAGTTCAATGTAAAATATATTTTTACACACGCAAGTGAGGGGGAAAAAGCTGATTTGTGGAAAGCCAACTAAATATTTTATCCACGACCAGGCTATCTATCTATGTATATTTATACTGATTTGATTTTATCTCCCAAGTCTTTTCAGCAGAGGATTTTATTTTCTGGTCAAATAAACTCTTTTAATATCTGCTGTGCAGTGTGTCATTGTCTTGTTGTGACCTGATACTTGTTTTATATTGTTCAGCTGTAAAAAAAAAAAAATAAGTAGTTTTAATTGAATTTGTAAAGTTTTGATTATTTGTATCATTTGTGTCTTTAAATTGTTCAAGATTGTTTTTATTAAATATATATATTTCAAAATATTGTACTGAAATTACTGAAACGCTGCATTTTGTAAAAGACAATGTCTATTTGTGATCACGTATTGCATATATTGCCTTAAATTGGACAATGCTAGTCTTGCAAAATGCAACATTTGATTTGGCACTTTTCTCTCGCTCTGGATGTTTAAATATGATGCGATGACGGCTTTTCAGTGACATTCAGGAATGGGCCTGATCACAGGTCATTTCCAGGACGTGATCACCAAGACGTCCTCTTGACGACATAAATTGCCTCCCAATCGCAGGTTCCTCAGGTTGACCTGCTGGAGCTTCTGTGACAGATGTCATTTACATATTATTCCTGTTGATTTATTGTTCACATGTTTATATATATTTGAATAGAATAAATAAACGTACTACAGCAACTATGCATTATATTATATTGTAATATATTCTGTTATATATATTCTATTCTAGTAATAATATTAATAGTATTATTTGAATAGAATAGTAATTATACATAAGCTAATTTTTATGTTCTATTCTGTTTCATTGTTCACATGTATGCAGTTATTTGATTGCACTGATTTTTTATTTGTTTGCAATATATTTTTAAGATAAATCAATACAAACCTCGTTTCATCTTCATTTTTTCATTCAAATACAATATACAGTATACCACTGGAGCAAATTGCAAGCTATTATAATTCTCTAAGATATCATATGACTTCAGTCACCACAATCAGTTTACATAACATTTATCATTTAATTGCTGAATGATAGACTATTGTTTAATCAAAATGGTAAGGTTATACCTCCTATTTCACTCGTTATAGTTAATAATTGTGTTAAAAAAAGTATAATGTTAACACGTGGTTAGTATTAGCAGTTAGTACAGTAAAAAAGCTAATTAATGATAGATGACTGATCTCATTATGAGGAACAACAACGTTTGATTAGAGCATGTAAATAGAATGTATTAAGAGGATTTCAGTGTCTTATTTATTAATGTCTTATTTCACTGTCCTATTCAGCTGTAATTTGCAAAATCTTGATAAAATACGTTTTGTGTAACACAGGAACCGAACAGCTGTTCGCAAACGTGTTTTTGGTAGTTCATTGCTATTTATAGCAACAATAGCTCGACAAACAGGTTACTTTCTTGGCGCGGTTGGTCGAGCATCCGCCCCATGTACGAAGGCTCAGCAGCAGCCCAGGGTTTGAATCTGACCTGTGGCTCTTTGCTGCATGTCATTCCCCATCTCTCTCTCTCTCCCACATTCCTGTCACTCTTCAGCTGTCTCTGTCAAAAATAAAAAAAAAGCATGAAAAGGCCAAAAAATAAAATAATATCTTTAAAAAATAATAATAATAAAATAAAAAAATAAATAAATGCAAGTAGCTAAGATCAGCTCAAATTAAATCAACATATCATTGATATCAACATGTTTTACTATTTGATATGTATGCCTCTGTGGGATGGACCACCTCAAAGCCATAAATAAAACACAAAGTCTTTACACACAGCATTTATGCCATCTCTCATGTGACACTCCAAACTTGTTATCATTGCCATTGTGTGCAAATCATTAATGATGAATGGTATAACCAATGGGATACCCTGTGAGCAATAATCTCCACATATACTTCCTTACAATGTGCAGCTTGTCATGATGCTATCACATCAACCAGGTGAAACTGTCACAGAACTGTCAAAGGTTTTGGCTCTACTGGTCCTGAACAGCAGCTGGTCGTATGAATACTCTGTGTGTCTATCGTGATTAACACACTGTGTCTGTGTCTCTCATGACTACACTTTGTTTTTTTCTTTGTTCAACTTTCTGAGGTCTTCTGACATAAATAAGATGTGTGTGAAGAGCTGGAAATTGCATCAAGTCCCTAAAGTCCAAATGGTAACCTTGTAAGTTGTCCAAACTAACAGGAGAGTGAGAAAAATGTCAGTCAAGCAGTGTACAAGTATACAGTCCTGAGCTGAGGTCTCATCCGTTGAGTGGAAGTGAAAACATCTGCGGGGGTGTATCACAGCTGTGTACGCTCTTTAAAGTTAGTTCTTTCCTTGTATTGCTTCAAGGTCTTTGAGTTCACCATGACAACTAGCCTGAGCAGGCAAGGAGTAACAGATAAACAACAAACACGACCCTGCACATTTTCCTCCAATTCAAGGTTCAGTTATGATTCCATCAATATCCCCAGCATAACATGCCATCTGAAATAATGAACATTGCTGTGTTGCATGGCTCTTGTGCAACAGCCTCTGAACCAAAAGGGACTATTGAACCAGATTTTTGCTGGTTTGCAACAGTATCAATATGGCCATGTACAGTCTGACCTGCATCGACAGGCTCATTTCTGGCCATCGATCCAGTCAGCCTACACAAATCAAACTCTAGGTGCAGCCGCTTGCTGAAAAATACTAATTTGCACCCCACAGCAGTGTTCCAACATGACCCCACCCCCCTCTCTTTAATAAAAAATTGAAGACTGGCCACACACACACACACTAATGAGTACAGGAAAGACGTGCATCGATATGGATTTGGTTGTCTCTGTTCCTGTTGTCTTCATTATTCATCACAGGTTTTTTTTTTTTTTGAGAAGAGGAGGGAGAGGACATAATCTTGGGTTTAGGTAATGAGGGGAAAAACTCTGCCTTTGCCTTTTCCATTTCTCTGTGCCAATCTTAACCACACACAGCACACACACACATACACACACACACACAACGGTATTAACCCTGCCTAAGAATGCACCAAGGTGCTGTCTTGATTGATGGCAATTAGCATGCTGTAATGGTAACAGCTGTTTGGGGTGTCAGGAGGCTGCTACTGTACCTGACGCCCACCGCACCATCTGCTGCATGGGGAGTGTGATGATGTGTGTGCGTGTGTGTGTGTGTGTGTGTGTGTGTGTGTGTGTGTGTGTGTGTGTGTGTGTGTGAGGGAGAAAGAGAGAGAGTGGCAGAGTGTGGTTAATGTAAGACATTTTCAAAAAAAAAAGACATCTAAATCCCACACGGAGTTGTGTCAGCTAAAGTGACGTTGAGAATGTGTGTTGAGTCAGTGTGTGTGTCTGTGTGTGTTTGTGTGTGTTTGCGTGTGTGTGTGCCAGGCTGGCAGCTTGTTAATGTTGAACCCAGGCCCTTGGAGCAGGCTGTTGGCTGTATTATTAATGATGCCATGTCCCCTCATGTCTCCTAATGGCACTGCAAGTCCATCTGTAAAGGACCTACACACACACACACACACCCACACACACACACACACGACCCTAAACAACCCACTTGGTGAGTGTGTCTAAGTGTCTTGCCATGTCTATGTTTGGGGCTTGTGTGTGTGTGTGTGTGTGTGTGTGTGTGTGTGTGTGAACATGTCGGGTGAATGGGCCATCAGTTTGTCCTTGGAGACTGTTGATCATTGAAGGCCTGTCCATGTGTCCATCTGTGCGCTGTGGGGTGAGCGAGTTCAAGTGTGTGTCTGTGTGCGTGTGTGTGTGTGTTTCCTCCACATGTCTCAGTCTGCCAGCCAAGGCCCAGTATGAGACACCCTGTTACCCCAGAGAGAGTGGGCTGACTAAGCTGTGTACAATACTGGCATACAGTGTGTGTGTGTGTGTGTGTGTGTGTGTGTGTGTGTGTGTGTGTGTGTGTGTGTGTGTGTGTGTGTGTGTGTGTGTGTGTGTGTGTGTGTGTGTGTGTGTGTGTGTGTGTGTGTGTGTGTGTGTGTGTGTGTGTGTGTCGGGGAGGCAGGGTTGAGTTCAGCATGTCCTCATATGATACAGAAACACTCGAGTCCACCTGTACTGCCAGGTCACGGTCAACCAGCACTTCTTTAAACTGGATACAACAGCATCACATGGTTCCATCATGTCCAAACGGCATCAACTGGTTAAAGTTACCCAAAACTCCACCGTGAACGTCTCCGTCACGTCGTGGCTGGTGGCTAGAACAGCCACATATAGCCACTGTGCACACGGAACACAGCGCATCCGTGTATCCACATCCCATTTTTTCATTCCAATGAGACAGAGTGATGGCACACAGGGTGCTGACACACACTCTGCAGGGTCATTTTACAAAAAAAAGCTGAACCTTGTTCAACGTTTACTGCGAGGCAATGTGACATCACTGCACGACAATGTGCTGTCTTGGCCAATTAGATATGATCAAGTTAATTCCAGGCAGCATGAACTTCACAAACCACTGTAGAGTGTGTTCAAACTGATTGATCAGACCACACTTATAGATTAAATCTCTCCACTTTTACACTCTGTCGACGCTCATTTATTTATTATACTTCATATTTGGTTGATAGTGCCCCATTTGTCTCGTTTCCTTCATACTGGTGCACTGCACTGTAATTCTTCTACAGGCACTTCTGTATACGACTCCTTTGCATGTCTGCATGATATACAGAAGAGGTTTTCTACCATTATTTACCTTCATATTTCAGATATCATAACTACAATCTCTTTACTGTTCATTTCCTTCACTGGAGTGCAGCTTTGGTCAGCAGGGACATTCAAGAATACACAGAAAAGAGAAAACAGAAAATGAACTGACGAAAGAGACATAAGCAAAAAATAAATACTTTCTCATGATTCATTAATTCTGCTGTACTTTTTACTGGTGCTTCTACTTCTACTCAGTGACGTAACAGTTTCTTTGATTTGGAAGGGGGTGTTCTTTTTGAGCAGGCCTGGAGTTCTACTGCTGGTTATGTCAGTTTCTACATAACAGTGTGTTCACTGCGTTTCTGTAGTGGCTCGTTGTTGTTGTGTTCTTCAGTTCTAGACGTCCTTGAATGAGGCGACTGTGTGAGAGCAAGAGACCTGTTTAAAAATACACTTCCTGATTTTGTTAGAAAGGCCGGTAGTGCCTCCAAATGCCAAAGTTTCCTGGGAGGAAATGAAATCATGACAGACACATACGCACGCACGCACGCACCCACACACACGCACGCACACACACACACGCACACACACGCACACGGACACACCAGTGTTTGTGTGATAGCCGTGTCATTTCAGTGTTATCTTATATCTTTACTTGACAATGATTAAGTTTGACTCTCTTTTAGGGGCTGTTAATATTTATAGGCAGAGGGTAAAATAATTGTTAAGCCACGTATGACTGTTACAAATCTATTATTTTTCATTTCAATTAATCTTCTACAAGAAATGTTACATGACTTTATAACCCCTGATAATGGAACAGCGCCATTTTAAATGAACATTCTTGTCATTCAGACAATATCTAAGGGTGGTGCAGAGGAAGAGCTGGTGTCCAGCTGACACTCTACCCAGTGTGTCGTATCACGCGTAGCACCACCAACTAATAAATAAACCAAATACACTTTGAACTAGATTAACCTGAAGAACCTGAGCACTCAGTTCAGTGTCATTCCTTCAGTGGACCAGCAGTCTGAACAGACACCTCAGTGGCTGATGCAGGAGTAGAAACTCAGTTTGCAAGAAGCTTGTTGTTTGCATGAAAAGATACTCACTGGCAGGAGCAGGTTTGGACTGGAACTGTTGCCTTTGAAGGCAGTGAGCCCAGACTGAAGCCTGTAAAACTAGACATGCAGCCGTGCTTAGTGAGCACCTCCACCTCCCTCTGATCCTCCCATCTGTCCAGGGGAAGCTGCCACCCCTGTGCCTCAGTCCACTAAGGCATATGGCAGGGGGTGTAGCTCTGTGTATGTATGTGTGTGCATGTGTGTGTGTGTGTATGTGTGTATGTGTGTGTGTGTTTCTTCTGCTTGTGTTTATGCCCTCATGCATGTGCAGGAAAGAAGTGATTCCTACTGAGTTTTGGTAAACAACAGTTGTGGGTAGTCCTTGTCTCACCAGGTCATCATTATAGGACCAGGTTAGTGTCATTCTAATGTTTACTGTCAACAAATTCCAAGAAAATAACAGAACTAGCAACATCAGTTTATCTCTCAATATTCAGACTTCATATAATATTTAGAATTCATTTTCTGGCATCACCTTAGGTGTTGGTTCCTTCTGAAGATCCAACCCCATCACCAGAAACCTCATCATCATTGGACGATTGCAAAATCCCATTTTTGACTTAACATTACTGCCACAATATTTTTAACATCCAATGCTAACTTTTTTGTTGTTGTTGTATTATTATTCCCCTACATTATATGGTAGGTTGAAGATTAGGACTCGTGGCCTCAATAAGTGATCCAACTTTACAGCTGGGTGTGGTTAGGTGTGATCTGTTTTACAAAACAAAAGAATGTAATGAGCACTAGCTGGCATGGTAAACACAACTATTAGCGTGCATTCAGACAGGATCAGGCATCTATACGCGCTGAATGTAACCGTTGTGAAACAATCAGGAAATAACTTTTTATTTCTCTGATTAATAACAGCTTTATGAAGGCCAGCGCTCGCTCTCTGTTATTGTTACTCTATGTCTCTCGACCAAAGCTCTGTCTCTCTCTCTCTCTCTCTCTCTCCCTCTCTCTCTCTCTCTCTAATCATCGGACACAAATCAAATTAAACTTCTTCGTGTCACTATTTTGCGGCGTAAATTGCGAGTCAGACTCAGATTTAGAAGCTGGTACATGAAATAAACAAAGTGAGAACACACACACAGGTAGATTATCAGAGTTTAGTCCATGAATCCACCTGGATAGTCTCAGAGACAGTTTCAGAGACATTTCAGGCTGTCTGTGGAGGTTTGACTGATCTGAGTGTCTGACTGGCTTGCGGAGCGTGACGTGGGGCTCCGTTTTCCCGAAAGTTGGTTCTGGATCAACTTCTCTCCTGCATGCCGGTGCGTTTTTTTGCTGCGTTGTGGACCACCAGTGCAGAAACGGACCACCCCCACTGAAATGAATGGAAAAACCTCTGTTTTTGCCGGAGCGCCGGATCCTGTGTGAATCCAGCCTTACTGGGTACAGTGACTCCTTCGGGCAACTAAATCACTTGTTCGCGAACTAGTGGTGTTTGTACAGGGGATATACAGTATTGATGATAACTGTTATATTAAACACTGAATTGAATTTCACTGGAAAACAAATTGTGGGCTGCAGAATCATCCAATATGAACATTTCTATTTGCCTGTTTTTCATCATTCAGACAGACAGGACATCACATCATGCTCTCAGTTGTTTTCCTCTGGAGGACTGTGTTCATCATCTATGTGAGACAACACACTGAGCCACACTTTCACATTTGTTAATTTCATTACAAGTTTTTCACTTAAAAGTTTTCATCTATTGATTCTGAATTGTACAAACATGTGACACTGAGTTCTTGAGTCAAAGCAATTTCCACCAAGACTGTAATCTTCCACACTGGCATAATATGTGTTTATTGAAAATATTCAAACACTGGTTTCAGGGCCATTTTTAGAGGGGACAGCACTCGTTAATAGAAGTTGGGAGGCCTGTGAATTAAAATGCACATGCATCTCTAAAGCCTGTAGGTGCAATTTAATTTTTAATGTGTTTACAAGTTATTGCACAAGCACCAAATGTTGTGGATGCAGTTCCTGTTAATGAGGTTTGGGCTGGGGCTGTTTAGAGAAGCCCCTACAAGGCCTGAGATACAATAACATGCACATGTATGTGTGTGTGTGTGTGTGCGTGTGTGTGTGTGTGTGTGTGTCTGTGTGTGTCTGTGTCTGTGTGTGTCTGCAGTCATGCATCGATGCAAGAGTTTAGTTAGGAAAAGGTTACACAGGCTGCTGTTGGTTTTGTTTTGCTGGCTTTCTAAAAGGACAAACTGGATCAGTCAGGTCTGCTTTCAATGTGAAGACACTTCTTTAAAATCTTCTTTTAAATAGAGAACTGAAACGAGTGATTTTAATTATAAAACATGAACGGAAAATTAATGTTGATGGAGCCAAATCTAATATCAACAATACTTTTTCTTTGGCTCCCCTCACAGCTGACAGTTTGTGAGCGCGTGTTACGAACTGACTGTCAGTAGATGATGCTGCAAACTCCTTGGAAACACTCAGGATGAGTTATTAATGTTTTTATCAATCACGGAAGAACGGTTAAACAGAAGAGAGGGAGTTTGTTTGGTGTGTTGTCTGTGGTACTGATGGTGGGTTGCAGGTGGAGGTTTGGGGCCACAGCAGGGGTCTTTAATGTCAAAGGTAGGAGGATCAACACAAACTATTTACTTTAGTGTAGAAAAGAAAGTTGATGTCTGTAATTGACAGAAAGTTCAAATAAACTGACGGTGTCTTGCTGACTTCACTTAGTGTTACAGGCTGCTTTATGTGCTCAGTGTTTATGTAGGAGACGAGTAGGAGTGTCAGTGTCAGCTAGAACCCTGCCATATGTGTTGGTGCTAAAAGTTGGTGTGTCAGTGCAAAGATGGATTCAAAAAGTTGGAATTGCACCTGTGTGTGTGTGTGTGTGTGTGTGTGTGTGTGTGTGTGTGTGTGTGTGTGTGTGTGTGTGTAATATTCTTCCATGTAGCTGATGCAGAGCTGTCAACCTGTCTAATAATTTTGAAGAATAAATATAGAGCTTGGCAAAATATGGAATATATATGTACACACACACACACACACATACACACACATACACAACTGCATGGACACACGCAGGTACACACTCAGAACACATGTACCTCTGAGTGGTGTGCACAGGAGGACTCATCCGTTACACTCCCACTCTTCCTTTTCTCTTCATTCTAATTCTTGCCTTTCTTTGCCTGCCACGCCTTTTATCCACCTCCCATCGCCTCTCCACACCTCCGACTATTCCAGTTCATTCTGCCTTTCATCTTTGTCCTGTCAGGTGAGCTTTTGAAGGTGTGTGTGTGTGTGTGTGTGTGTGTGTGTGTGTGTGTGTGTGTGTGTGTGTGTGGGAGACATTCCTAAATGAGACATTCCTGTATACTTTGTCAACAGAGTACAAAGAGCGCTTTAAAGTGAAGGGCATATGTATAGTGGATAGGGTCATACATCGCCACGGGTTGTTTCTTTAACTCTCTAAAGTAGACTTGGATAGTTGTTTGAAGACCCTCAGATGTAGTTTGGAGCAGGTCAAACGAAGTGTAAGCTCTATGCACTCTGCCTGGGTAATCAGTTTGATGGAGTAGGTACTCAACTCCTCAGGTCTGGGAAAGAACAAAGTAAAAGCACCCTTATGACAACCTAGCAGATTTATTCCCACCATTCGCCTATTCAGAAATAACGACAAGCGAGACAGGGAGAGAAAGAGAATGAGGTAAGAGGTGAGAAAATACAACAACGCAACAAACAATCTAAAAGAGTGATAGTGTTCCTGTCCTTTTAAAAAACAAGCATCCATTTCCAAAATGAAGTGCATCACCGAATAAATCAGTCTTAGGTTAATAAAGTTGTCATCTGTTTGATTTTCCTGAGGAAAGAGGAAGGCAAAAAAAGGGAGAAAACAACAGCAGAAATATGACCCCGTCAGCATTATCTCTTTATTTTATTGTTTCCACAGAGGTCACCGTGAACACAGCTCCTTCACTCATTTTTTTCCAACCATACAATGAAATTTTTGTTTTCTTCCGACTGTAAATCAAAAACCATAATGCTCTGTAGTACTTCATGCATGAAAAAATTCACAGGGAGATCAAAGTTAGATAGAGCGCTTCCACAGTGAGGCAGATTTCCAGGAGTCACACGGAAACACACATTTTATATCCCAACAAGTACACCAATTACAGATGCAACTCAGCCCTCTTAAGAGTTCTCACAACTTTATTCCTTCAGTGATTTGCAATTTAATTCTTATTCCTTTAGCTCTGTGTTCTGTTTTTTTTCTGTGTCACTCTCACCAATTAAAGTCAATCAGTTGTCCAATTGGACCTGAGACTGCTAAAAGGAGCTAAAGTGATACACGACACAGACAGTGACAGCATCACTATTCATGAAGCTGATTCTCAACTGCCCCTGAAACAATGAGAGGAGAGAGAAAAGAATTACCTCCTAAGTCCTTTCCTAACCACTTTTCCTTGGACTAGATGGAAAACGTCATGAGGTCAAGAAAAGATGTGAAGGAGAATTCATATTAGTTAGTTATGCTAGTTATGGATGGATGATTAATAATAAATGGGAACTTCCATGATGATCTGCAGAAATGCTGGACGTTACTCTGTGTGTCAAAGCAGCTCCACTGTCAACAACACAGAACACACTTCATGATCAAAGTTTTTATATCACGTCATCACGTCTGTTCATATTCACACACTCTTTCTCTGCCGCAGTTTGCATCACACTGTTTAAATACATATTTTTTAATGTGAGATTTATGAGATGAGATTTTTTTGTTGTTGTTGCTGATGAAAGGAATTATCGGCATTACCTCCTTTCCTTTCGTAAAGGATGGTCCAGTGTATCCTATGCTAAAGGAAACACAAAAGGAAGCATTGAAGCTCCTTTCCTTAACAGTTAGAGAATTCAAACAGCTCTGATCATGGCGGCTATGTTAATACTTCTGGATCATTTCACTCAGTTAGGAAGGTTCCTAAGCAAAATAGACTATTCGACCGCAGCCAAAGACTTGAGACCACAAACAGCATGGCTGTGCAGAAACATCAGCCACATTTCAGAAGTGACCTGTGATTCCATTACTTCTGTTCAAATAAACACTGACGGGTTAAGGGAGTCGTTACTGTTAGTGGCTGATTTCCTGCAGGTTTCCATACACTATCTTTGTTTTGACAATGGTTCATCCAGATCAGCTGCTTTCCTTGCTAAACTAGTGCCATGTAATTAACAGACACAACAGATTTACACAGGAATGAACCGGAATCTTTACACATATTACAAATCATCAAACATTCTCACAGGGCAGGATAACAGATTCATATCAAGGTATCTGTTCTGATGCTCAAAATACATGCAAATGATATAACCAAAGTGATGTTCAGTGTCTGTGTTCCCCTGCTTTGTATCAGAGCAGAACAAAACTTTCATTTGGACGGCAGGATTTTGTTAAGAGATAACATGACGATCATGTCATGTTGATTTCATTGAAAGCTGATGAACAGTAACAGACTCATGAACAAATGAATCAGCCCTACCTCTAAAGTTCCTGATATGCCACAGGGCATATGTAAATGTCACCTCTGCTGTCCTCCAAATGAGACACACGTGCACGTGGTTTTTAATTAGCCTTTATTAAAGGTTCAACTGGGTGACCACATTAATGATCAATTATGTGGCTGATCATTTAGGAAAGCTGCTTAAAATCTGGATTCTAATTAGAAAGGCTTTACAAATGTGTATGGTCACAAACCATAAACACAGTCTGTACAAGTTATTTCATCCATTTAGATGCTTGCCAGGCTAATGTCGCACAGCAGTGTCTGTTGTATGGTAAAATCCTTTAGACAGTCGATGTTCAGACTTTTTTGACAATTGTTACATCACCTACTGAGAAAAATTTTATATTTTATTTGTAAATTAATACGAAAGCATCTTCTGATGCAAAAAAAAAAATGCTTACAGAAAAGGGAGAAAGAAAAAGAAAAGGGAGGCAGCATATCATCATGTACTGCACACAGCACAGCTTCATTTTCCTGTTTCCTTCACACAGTTCAACTAGAGACAAAACTACAGACAATAGAGGATGACTCTTTTTTGGAGATTTGGATTGCTAATGTTCTCCTCATTGTTTTTTAGATGCGTGATTGTATTTTTCTTATATTGTTTGCCTTAGCTTATATTAATTTCTGCTGCCACAATGGGCAAACCTAATTTCCCCACAGTGTTTGACTTTTGTCTTCCCTCATATTAAATATTCCACTCTTGATCTGTTAATGCCGTGGCTTGTAGACTAACTACAGTCACTTTTTTAAGATTTTTACAGCATGCTCGTGGGCCAGAATGGAAAACACAATCCAAGATGGCAATAATTTTTCTAATTTTGCACAGACCTGACAAAGATCTCAAGTCTCCATATGATTTTTTATTCATTTGTCAGAAAACAAAGGCAGATGTAGCATGACGTTGTCATAATGTAAATCCCTGTGGGGAGAAAGTCTGTGGGAATTATTCACTCTAAAGACATTTGAGTCCAACTATATAAATACTTTTTTGTTTGTTTTTTTGCAGTATGTACAAGATGTGATCTTCACATGCAGTGGTATATCTTGTTTCATTTTTGGCTTACCAGCGCTTCAGTGCTCAATCCAGTTAATTGTTAAGTAGAGCAGCTAATTTTCCACTATACATTCAACCTACACTAGTTGTGCTCAAATGCTCAAAGCTCTCCTTCTTTCAGCAATTTCAATAATAGTCCCACAGTGGTTATGCTTTTCAGTTCTGCTAGCTACAGTGGTTTGGTCTATCTCTCTTGTTCAGTGTGTTACATCAAATCAAATCAAATCAAATTTTATTTGTATAGCCCAAATTCACAAAACACATTTTGCCTCAGAGGGCTTTACAATCTGTACAGGGAGTGACATCTTCTGTCCTTAGACCCTCGGTTCGAGTGAGGAAAAACTTGCCCACAAAAACCCTTTTAACAGGGAAAAAAGGTGGAAGAAACCTCAGGAAGAGCCACAGAGGAGGGATCCCTCTCCCAGGACGGACAGACGTGCAATAGATGTCACATGTACAGAACAAATCAACAGAGACATATTGTACAATTACAATGAATGATAAAATGATTACAGTACACAGAGATATGTTAACAACAATGACAGTAATAATATATGTAGTGGACGTCGTGCAGGACCACAGCGGCAGCCACGATCCATGAATGCATAACACTATCACTCTGCCTACTTTAGTTAGAATGGTACATGTAATAAATGTAGTTTATTTGCCATGCTGGATGCAAGGCTCGAATTGTACATTGTCAGCTGCTGTAGTTATCCAGGCCCAGCAGCCAATGTACGCGATGTTGTGATTTGATGTGAGTGAATTATTTTCAAACGAGCCTTTTTAGATTGATCTTAGTGTAAATCCCTCTCTATGACTGAGTTGGGTTTTGAACTTTCTGCCATCACTGCCACATAGTTGTTGAAGTATTTGCTTGTTTGAACTCAACAATATCATTTTTTAGTGCAGCCGTCCAGGCCCACGCGAGGATTCAGTGGCAGCCACAGTTTTTATTTTTTCTTTCAATTATATTTTCATATTTAGATTATTAATTGACACCTCTTTGTGTAATAAAGAACGTGCAGTTGTTATAGTTAACATTTAAATAACATTAATCTGGAGAAAAAGGCCACGTACTGTAGCTAACATACAAATAACTAACACTTGTTGTCAATATGAATACTGCATGGGCTTACAAATAACTACCAGAGACACCACAGTAGCCTTATTGTGCACTATGGCACAGGAGAGTGTCATTTGCCCTTTACCATGGAGATTATAAGGTCTCCTTGTTGTGCAATGCACACACACACACACACGACATGAACATGGCTATAATGGGACAGCAGGTTATCTGGTGGTCAGAATACAACATGTGGTGGACTTCCCACACCTGCGTACGGTATGATGTGTGCTTGTGTCTGCAGACAGGTTGTGAGAGAAGCAAATATACTTGTAGGCTCCACGAACTATGATGAAGTGTAAAACAGTACAGAAAAAAACAAACTTGCAACAAACATGGCAACTTGTTTCACCTTTTTTTCCCCTCAAGTGACACAAACACGCACACAATGCCGTTACCTCTAGAGATCTGCAGCAAGCATGAGATGGTTAATCCTCAGCACAGAGGTATGAGACACGATGTGAAGGTTGACATCAGCACTCAAAGTTAAAGTGTTTGACAAAACACGCTGTTAGACACGTGGAACGCAGTCTGTTCTCTCCTCTCTCTCTCTTCATCTCTATCCTTGCCTTTCTTCCTTTTTTGACTTGGTATTCTGTGCATGATGTCTGCTTCTCCACATGCTGTGACTGGGAAATGATGTGTGTGTGCGTTTATTTGAAGGTGTGTTTGGATGCATGTCTGCCATATGTGTTTGTGTGTGGGAAATGAGCCGTCCTGTTTCAATTTGCCCCCACAGACAGCCATCTATGGAGGTATCCAGGACTCCCGGAGATGATGGAACCAAAGGTAATGCTCAGGGAAGGAGCCTTATAATTTTCAGAGGGGCTGCTACAAGTGGATACATTTGAGTTGGAAGTTTGGGTGGTTGGGTATAGGGTCTCCCACTGCGTGCAGGATAGCCCCACTGTTGGAATTTGGATTGGAAAGACTAGATGGCTGTGTCAGTAACTTGCTACAACAGCCACTGAGCCATGGCTGCAGACAAACATCCCTGAATGTTAATGGTGCTAACCCCCAAATTGAAAGGTGTTTAGCTTCAAAGATGTATAAAGGGGAGCTCACAGAAATATTTCATAAAACATAAACATACATTACATGCATGTTTTGAACAGAACAATTGTTTTTTTATGATTGCATGTGACAAATGGAGACCTCTGAAAAATATCTTCACTTCACGCTGAATGTTAAAGAGTGAAGACAACGGTACCCAAAGGCCACAGAGAACACAGTGTGACACACTGAGCAGCAACTTATTAAAATTGCAGATCTTGAGGTTTGACAACTGCTTCAGCAAGAATTTCAATAGAAGTGGCACGCCATGCATTTGTCTTCTGAGGAAAATAAATGTACTAATAGTCACAGAATGGAATTAGATGATATATACGTATGCATATAGTAAAAATGTTTACTCACATGATGCAAGCTGAGATGATGCAAACTCAACTTGTTTTTAAAAAGTACAGTAGGAGCTGATAATGGAGGTAATTTGCAGGGAAGGTAAAATGTTGGCAGATATGCTGCATTAAATCCATAAAACAGATAAACTGCTGCGATTATCCTTTCAGCTCGTCTCTGTGCCTGTGGCCTGGATCTGGGGGCTACTCTGCTGCCTTGTCTCCCCACACAAAAGAGCACCTTGCCAGGCACATAATCCTCTCAGACCCCCTTTAGAGCCTGGAGCTCTGGCTCTCCCCCTGTAGGCCGCAGCTAACCACTAACTTACAGCATGTGGACTGTCCTCACTAAATACTGATGACAAATACAATGAGTGGAGGGATTTCAATTGTGTAGTTGTCCAGGGGTCTAGAGAATGGGGATATTTTTGAATAGCATGTTAATACATTCTGCACACATTTTCAGTAATGTTCAGGGATTTTTGGGGGGATTGAACAATGAGGCAAAGTGTGGAAGGTTAGAGAGGGAATAAGTGGTGGGGGTGTTCAAATCCTTCCAAGAATGTCCCCCAAAGCTACAGAATATGTTCTGCTTTTTAAATACCCAAATCAGTTACACTGTGAGAGCACATGCACACACACACGCACGCACGCACGCACGCACGCACGCACACACGCACACACACACACACACACACACACAAAACACTTCAGTCCAGAAAGCCTCTTGACCCCCGTGGTGCCGCTAGCCCACTTTTTTCTCGTTTTCCATCTTCTTGTGCGCTGACACCATTTTCTGTGAGATCCGAGAATGGAATCAGACCTCCAGAGAACAACTAAGGCACTGAACTCCAATTAACATCTCTCTCTGACACACACACACACACACACACACACAGATTAATTATTAACCAACCCAAGGTTCCATCATGGTTTCCAAAGTTAACGATGCATTTGTGCAATGTAAGCTGCATATGATGAGCTGTGGCTTTACTTTGGAGTTAGCAGCACAAAAACAGACAGCAGATTTTGTATTTGTTTTTCATGTAGTCTAGCTTCCATTGTCGTTTTCTGTCATGTCTCTTTCACACCTGTGATTTGGTTCACTTGCTGCAGACTGAAGAAAAGAAAATATCTATTGTTGTCTTTTAGTTCTGATTCTGTTCAGGAACATGTTAGCTCATTCCAAGCTAACCAAAGACAAACACATGGAAACAAATGGCATGACAGCTGACTCAATTACTTAGCAGTTTCAGTCATCTCATTCTGCAACATTAGCACTACATGGACACACCCACGCAGCAAAACGTCAAGCACGTTACTAAAACTTCTCTGCCGTCCAAAGAGAAATACTCAATACATTTGTGAGCATTGCAGCATCAGTCACGACTGCAACTAGAGCTTATAGGTCATAAAATAAGACAAAAACAGCACACCAGTATAACACGAGACTCACTGTGTGGTTTCTACACTTTTGATGAGAAAAGTCAAATGATGCCAAAACACATGGATCAGCCTCAACATCATCCCTTTTCTTTTCAATTTCTACAGTGCTGTGAAAACGTATTTGCCCCCTTCCTGGATAGCTTTTATCCCTTAAGAAATGAAATCATCATTTAAAAACAGCATTTTGTATTTACTCTGGTCATCTTTGTCTGATATTCAAATTTGTTTGATGATCTGAAACATTTAAGTGCGACAAATATGCAAAAAACTAAGAAATCAGGAAGGGGGCAAATACTTTCTCACAGCACTCTATGTGTCAGGAAGAATCCCCTAACCTGCTGATGTATATACACTCTGTGTTACTATGCCAACCAAATGATCTTGCATAAATACACTACATATGCTGCTGTTAAGATTGATCCATTTCCAATGGATGATTATCACCAATCCAATTCAGATTCAGTCATCCATCTGATGTGGTAGGATGAAGAGATCTACATATTTCAAACAAACATTTCAGGACTGTAAAATAGGACTGTATAGCTTCAATTTCATTGGTTGCATTGATGAATGGATCACTGTTAGGTAAGCCTGTTTTGTTTCAACAATAACACACCCTCTTTGAAACTATGTCAGAGAGTTTAGGAGGCAGAAGAGACAAAAACAATGAAGCAGCTTTTTTGGTCACCTTGTCACCTCCATTTTGAGGGTGACTGTATGGAAGACAGCTTTCTGATAAAAACACAGGTGACAACTGTGCTGATGAGGCCTACCTGTTAGTGCTGCTGTGGTCTGCTGTGGCTGGGATGTGGAAGAAATGTTAGGAGCTTCTGTTGACTGTGGGCATCTCCCTGTCTGTCCTGCCTGATGAAGAAAGACAGACACACAAAGACAAACTCTTCAATGTTCAACTTTCTTCAACCTTTCAATCATCAAAACCAGCAAGCAGCCCAACAGGGAGGGGAAGGGGGTTTGTCCTATGTAGAGGCCCCTATCAATATATAACAGTGATTCATTTCTGTTAATATAAGGTCAAAGAAACATAAAGCAGGAAGACAGAGGGCACACACAAACACACACTCACAAGTGATAGCAGAAACAAGAAACACAGGTGAGTGTTTTCCCCCCACCTACATCAATCATCAATGTGTGTGTGTGTGTGTGTGTGTGTGTGTGTGTGTGTGTATGTGTGTGTGTGTGTGTGTGTGTGTGTGTGTGTGTGTGTGTGTGTGTGTGTGTGGTGCACAGTCCACATCACATTTTCTTCGTCTTTCTCACTTTCACTGATGTTGCTTCTTAAACACAGCACTGCTGCTGTTCATGCCACAAAACTATGTAACACACAGACACATAGAGACAGATCAGGGGTCAGCAGCTGATGCAGCAGCTGAGCAGTAAACTGAAAATGTCTACATTCTAAACATTTATGAGAAAACACAAAATAATACAAAAGATTCATTTCAGATCAGTGTGATGTTTCTGATGCTTGTGGAGGTAGTGTGCTGGCAGTGTATTTGTTGCGTAGCTTCTATAATCATTTGGCAGAGTGCTGGAGATGCTGTGTTATTGGACTGCAGCTCCGGGCAGCAGAATTGCAGAGAAAATGTATAATTAAACAGCAGCAATCATGAAAGGTGTTTCCTCTTCCCCTTAAGGAGGATTTTGTCTTTGTGTTCTCCTTCTCTGCCCCCTCCTCCCTCTATTATCTCTAAGGGTGTCTTCAGCTCCTTAAAAACTCAGAAACTCCATTATCGAAATGTAGAACCAGAAACATCTTCCTCAGTCCTAAATTTGGTTTCCCGAAACCTTCAGACCTGCTCTCATCTTCTCTTCCTGCTCCTCCTCTTCATCCTCGATCTTCACATTTATTTTTTTCTCTCCATTCATACCTCTACCTTGTCTCTCTTGGTGTGACCACTGGTGGTTACTAGATAAATAATATAGTTGAACCATGTCAACAGAAATTAAATTTGGATTTAAATAGCGTATTTAATTGACATTACACTCTTTGCACTAACAAACTTAAATGTTCCTACTCCAATTTGGAGATGCCAAAATATCAAGGGCATCTCACCAGCAATTATTCAACAGCAGATATAGAATAACTAAATAAAAACTGCTCATTTAGGAAAACCCTCCACTGTTCTACAGAGTACATTACATTCATTTGACCACCACAATGACAAAAATGAACTGCATGACATGCTGAAGTGACAGCATGTTGTTTAAAGCAAGATTCCTTAGAAAATGGTATTTTTGTGATTTAGTGCTCATAGTGACCACTATGCAATGTTCCCTCGAATTTTTCATGTGTCTGGGCATACACACAAGCTCCCTGAGTACACTGAGGACCACTGTGAGCAACATCAGATGTGCACACTGTGGCCAAACACCAGTATCACACCTGTTCAAAACCTGGGATCATAGCAAGTTTCATGGCTTATTAAAATAATCAAATTACAGCAGCAATTTCCATTAGTTTACTTTTAATATAAGTGATTTGGCCCACTTAAAATGAAAAAGACAAAAATCTTGTTGTTCGTGAGATGTGTAGTATGTTATATGTGAGAGTTCTGCTTTGGCCTGGGTGAGGTCCAGTTGTGGCCTGGGTGAGGTCCAGTTTACCATAGTGGCACTATGGTAAATATCAAGAGTTGCACTGGAGTATTTGTTCAACAACACAAGACAGAGCAACAGCAAGAAACTCAGCCTGACAAACAAACTGAGCAAGCATTGCCACCAAACCAGCAAACATTTTCTCCATGAAACATGATCCAGTTTCACCAAAATCAGTCAAATAGTTGGTGGTGTGTGACTTACACACACAAACACACAAAGTTACATAGTGCGGCCACTTTCTTGACATCCATCCATCCATACATTTTCCATAACCTGTTTTCCTCATCAGGGTCACAGTGGGGCTGGAGTCACAGGGCACATAGAGACAAACACTCATTCATGCTCACATTCACACCTACGGGGAATTTAGAGTCACCAGTTAACCTGTTAAGGTTCATGTCTTTGGACTGTGGGAGGAAGCCGGAGTACCTGGAGAGAACCCACACAGAAACAGGGAGAACATGTAAACTCCACACAGAAAGGCTCTAGCCGTGATTTGAACCAGGAACCTTCTTGCTGTGAGGCGACAGTCCACACTTTCTTGACATGAATAAGCGAATATAGAATTAAAGAATCTATGCCGAACACTGAAAAAAACTGGGAAATTGTCCCAGAGCTAGGGCTGGGCGATAAATCGATTTTATCAGTTAATTCAAATTCATGATTTAGGACGATGTTTAAAAATGAAAATCGATTTTCACTTTAACTAGGGTAATTATGGTACGCCACCCTCCAGCAACGCCCGGCCCCTCCCCGGTGCGAGACAACCTCTTCTCCTCAGAGACCGGCAAAACATCAACATGGCAGCACATGCTAAGAGTGACGAAAAATGACACCGAGCAAACCACTGTCTGCTGTAAAGTTTGTCGGAAGTCAGTGGCAACTAAAGGCAGCAGCACGACCAATTTATTCCAGCACCTGAAACAAAAGCACGCAGCTGAGTGGGAGCAGTGTGTGCCACTGCGAGCTGCACAAGAAGACTACAACCTTAAAAAAAACAGCTAGAACACAGATAACATTAGCGGCTGCATTTTCAAAAAGTATCCCGTACAAGAGGAATGGGCCCCGGTGGAAAGAAATAACAGATGCTGTGGTGTTTCACATTGTAAAGATATGGTGCCCATATACGCAGTGGAAAAGTCTGGCTTCATACACATGCTCCATACAATTAATCCCAACAGGGAAATGAATCCTTGTTTAATCAAGAGGGACCTTTTTAAGTGAAGACTGGTGAAAGTTAGGTTTGCCCTTCAAGCCCAATAGGGGAATTCATCTTGATTTGATCTTTTTTTTGTGTGTCAAATAAAAACAAAGCTTATTTGAATGATTTCCTTGTCGTTTCTAGTTTTTCAGAAAAAAAAAATCGATTAAAATTGTAAATGGGATGTGTTGTGAAAAAATTGGAGATTTGATTTTTGAGGCCATATTGCCCAGCCCTACCCAGAGCCCAAAGTTAAATGCGGGAACAGGTATACTGAGAACAGAGTGGTAATGCTAGAGATGCAATTTACCTAATTACAAGTCAGCAAAAATGTGTTTAAAATTGGTTATTTTATGGTAAAAAGTTACATTAAATATTGCTTTAAATGAGATGACTTTCTTAACATGCATAAGCAGAATTGATAATACAGAACTGGAGAATCTAGGACAAGCACTGACTTCTACTAAACTGACTGAGTCTACATCCCAATACAGACCTACATCTCATTTGACGATGGCATATTTACGACCATCTTCTTATTCATCTCTAATGCAGACACCATGAACTACAATGAGCTCAAACACAGCACATACACACATAGTGAAGGGGTGACATTATATGTGAAGATATGCGTGAGATCTACCCAGTCACTCATAAATACTGTTTTATGTCTCTTGTAATGTCAAGATGGAACTTGAAATTGATGCCATATGGTTTAAATTTGAAAGACACAATTGAAGCCTTTATTACGGGTTGAGCTAAATAAACAAGCTGTGTAGTGCAGAGTTTTTGTGCTAAGTGTGTACTTAGAGGTAGCAAGTTTGCTACAACACAACAAGGCAAACTGTCAAACTCAACAAGCTTAACTATTACCTTTCCAGGGCCTCCACCGGCTCAATTAGCATATTTAAAGGAGCGTTCCACTTGAGGACAAAGATAATGATGGTGGGCTCAAAATAGTTTCGTTAAATTAAACATCATGCTAGTGAACACGTATGTGTGTGCATGTGCACACAGTCATGCATATACACATTAGCAGCAGGCACACAGATGATAAATCTCAGTCAGTACGTTTACATGCAGCAAAAAATTTGAATTTCTGATCCTATCAGATAATGACATGCATAAGACCGGATCACTTGTCTGAGTATACATGCTGTTCAGAGAATCGGATAAATGGCCAGAGCATGGCTGACTCCATTCGCTATGTGGCGCTGTAGCCCTCTCAACAAAGAGCCACGTCCGGTTGACCTCTACTTATCAGCAACAACAAACTATCTGACGGCATTCAAACAAAGATTGCGTACGAGGAGATGGTCGATGCTACAGTAGCGTACATTTCGTGTATTATTTTCCTCCTAATAATGCATATAAAAGCAACAACACCGCTATTTAATACAACGTCTCCTTTCACTTCCGGGTGAAAGCCCCGGCGGAAATTCTCGAGCATGCGCAGAATGCAAAATCTGATTTAGATCCGATTGCTGAGCATACATGGTGTTAAAATGCCGACTATGAACGAATTATCTAGGTGTTCTTATCCGATTTTGAGATGTCCGTTATGGTCCGAAGTAGGTCAGATTAAGGTGTTTACATGCATTTTAAAAGTCCAAACTATGTCTGATACAATCAGAAATTCAATTTTTTTGCTGCATGTAAATGTACTGAGTGTGAAGTTCAAGACATAACCAAACAATATACTGAATACTAAAGATGGTGAATGTATGTACTGGGCTTTTCATACAGCCAGCGGAATGTCTGCCATAAGTTTGAAGCCATAATGGGGTTGAGCTAAATCTAAGATGCAATCAAAATGATATTGTAGTCAGAGAAATATAATGATTTGGGTTGAAAACAAGTACTGAGACAACAAAACTGAGCACCTCAAACGCAAGCTTTTATTTTCAACTAAAATAAAATCCAAGTTATTTGTCTTAGTTATCAGTGAGTTATCGGACATAAAGCCATTTTTGTAGTGATTAGTAACATATCGTCACTGTGGGGTGGAAACCTCCTGTCTCCCACACCGATAGTTTTATCAGTCAAATCTGGTCATAAATGTACGTGTGTCTTTATATCAGCCGACCAGCCTACAAGCAAATAAACCCAAATGGACACAAAGACATATTCATCCATTAGTGTGCAACCAAAACGGGATTTATTAAAACACAAAATGTGAAGCGCTGCGGTTGTTGTGAGCTCGTGCTCCCCCGTGTCATCAGACAAGAGGTGTAGTGGAGATCTACAGGTCAGGTGACGCTCTTTGAATACTTTCATTTGTTAATTATGTGCACAGACTTGAAGAGTGGCCAGTACAATCATTGATGAAAAATAAGAGGCGACAATATCAATAATAATTCATGTGTAGGATATTAAATCAGTACAAATCAGTGATGTCATGAATTGGATATTACACTGAATAGTAAACCTCCACTTCATGTCAGTGGTAATCTGTGATTTGGAGCATATTAATAATTAATTTGTGAGATATTTAATCAATTAAAATAGCAGTAATTATTGACATTATTACACTGTGATAAAACATGATCCATCTTTCTGTTTTGTTCTATTTTAGTATAAATAATTGTGACTAATCGAAAAAATAATAAATAGATTAGTCGACAACAAAAATAATCATTAGTTGCAGCCCTAAACTTGAATATAAATTATTGAAATAAATGCAAATAGCACAAATGTAGCAGAGCTAATGGAGAGCTAACTGGATAGATCAGTGATTCTCAAACTGTGGTACCACCAGTGGTATGTGAGCTCCCTCTAGTGGTACGCGTTTTTTTTCATTTAAAATCCAAAATACTACTAAAATTCTAATTAAAATAACTATAATATTGCTAAAATGTAATTTGCAATCTGCTCTGGCTTTCCTGTGATATATTTTGTTTTTATGTAAGCCTGCTACATAGTCCCGTTCAAGCGCGTCACCCCGATTTGTTATGAATTAAACTGTGATGGGAAAATAGTAAACTGAGCTAAAATGAAAGGTTCTAAAACACTGCAGCTGTGGCTGCAAACAGGAACTATTATCAGAAGTCTTACACTTTATCCACCTCTGCACTAAATGTACAGGAATATTATCATAGTTCACACAGCCACTGGAAGTCCCTGTCACAGACGTAAACGTATACAAACATTGTGTTTCTTTAAGACAGGCTCAACAAAATTGAAGCTATGCATTACGATTTTCGGTGACTCTGCAGTATTGTACCAGCACCTACAATGAAAAAAAAATTCTACAAACGCATGCCATACTTCAGGTTCCATTGGAAAAAGAAGCCTTTTCTGGACATTATGTAGCACCTAATGACCATACTTGGAGGTAGTAAAGTGTCTGCATTTACTGTAATTTAGATGACAGTGATATAATTATGCTTCTTTTTTTTTTTTTTGATCTTCACAATCATTAAAATACATTTTATACCTTCACTTTTTATTTATGTAAATACATCTTTCTCCCTTCCCCATAGATGGCCCCCAGTGGCCTCTGTGTCTAATTCCATCCATGTACATAAGTCACTTTGGGAGTGCTGTGTATTGTGAGAAAGGCCTGCGTAAAGAAATCTATGCATGTATGTAAAAATGTTGAGAAAATACATGAGTAGCAGAGGATATAATCCTCTGTTCCACACCTCTCCCTCCATGACATGATGGTCAGAGAACGACAACCACCACTCTGTGCTGGGCTGGAGGAGAAAAAGACTAGCTTGGAATGGGAAAGTGTGTGTGTGTGTGTGTGTGTGTGTGTGTGTGTGTGTGTGTGTGTGTGTGTGTGTGTGTGTGTGGTGATGTCTCCAAGCCTGGATGGTAATTGTCAAGGTTTGGCAGGGCAATCAGTTCCATGCCACTGAGCGCCACGTCTCAACATGTTCTATAGCAACTCTCAGTACACACACACTCTCTCTCTCTCTCTCTCTCTCTCTCTCTCTAGACAACTGACCCCCACATCTGTTCACTGGTGTGAGACAGAAGTAAGAATCCTGTTCCCCACTGCCTTGGCTCAGAGGCACAAAGGAACAACCTCCTACACACACAAACACACACACTGCATGTCAAGGCTGAAGATGCTCAATCCCCAAATAGCTTGTGCATTCAAGTTCAGTCTCAACACACACTCCAGTTGAACACAATGCAGAGTCACAGTCAACTCAGCTCTTACGTACTACGCATCACACGCAAACAGACACACACACACACACACACACACACACACACACACACACACACACACACACACACACACACACACACAGATATTGTGGTTCTTTGTCATTCTGTAAATAAAGACAGAAAGCTTCATACACAGTATGAACAGTGATAAAATGACAAACTCTTATAATGACAAACAAATAAATACACACGTGTCATTTGCACTTGCTATGTCAAGTGTCCCATATCCAGATCAAATATAAATAGCCTGGCTTACCCAGACAAACATACATGCATCTCCATTAGCCAGATCATTAAGCTGATTCCATCTGTCTTGGTTTTCAGTACATACACATCAGCGTCAGCCCTACTTCAGTCCAGAGTGTGGTGCTAATGCACTGCAAGCAAAAGTGCCAAACGAAGAAAAAATGTGAGCAGTTTAGTTAGTTTAGCAACAATACCAGTCAACACACAGCCTACTACTGTCCCGCCCACACAGATTATACCATTCTACTGATCAGAGATCAGACGCATGTTTCAACGGCAACTTCTTTTTCATAGCTTTCTTGTTGCTGTCTCACTACAAAATATAACGTCTCAGGTATTCACACAACATTTACCATTATGCTAGCCCTGAGCGGCTAGCAGTCATGACGTTCATGCCAGAGTCCGCCACATTTCTATATGACTAACGCAGCATGAGCATCACTCATCTTCATCTACACACAGCAAGCTACTCCCAACCTAACTACCTTAACTGCCCTCACACAGGAGGGAACACCACCATCATCTAGGTGCTAGTTGCTTGACTGTGGCTGTAGACCACACAACTCTGCCATGCCCAATTCAACCAGTTGGACCTATTAGCACTGTTCCTTATGCTAAAACAAAAACATAATCTGGGGGCATTATGTGCTGTGAGGACAGACGATATAACCAGTGTCCAACTATCACAAACTGCCATTGCCATGCTCATCTCTTCTCTATGAGAACTGGCTCTTAATCTTCGCTCTGGTGACAATCTGGTTGGCCCTTTTCTTTAACCCACAACGTCCATGATTCCATGATTTCCAAAAACTATTTAAAATGTGTACTTGTTAAATCACAGCACACTTTTTAACTTTCTGTCAGTCCATCTCAGCCCAAGCTCAAGTCAGCAGCATTTCTGCATGTTGTTTGGCTTTCAACAGAAGAATGATGTGCTTTACCAAGAAGCTCTGTTTTAGTCTCATCTGTCCACAGGACATTCTCCCAGAGGGATTTCGGCTTCTTCAGGTAGATTTTAGCAAACTCCAATCAGGCTTTTTTTATGTTTCTGTGTCAGCAGGGGGGTCTGCTGCCCTCAAACAAAAAAACACGGTTCCCACAGTCAAACATGGTGGAGGTTCACTGATGTTGCGGGGTTGCTTTACTGCTTCAAGTGCTGGATGTCTTGACTATGTGCATGGAATTATGAAATCTAAAGGCTACCATAGAAGTGTCAGAAGGCTGGGTCTCTGTCAAAGCTCATGAGTCTTACAGTAGAGCAATGAAAATCCAAAGAATACTTAAAAGCACCCAAAAATGGTTTGACAATGGTTGGCCAGCAGTGGGTCCAGATCTAAATCCCACGGAGCACCTGTGGAGAGATCTCAAAATTTGGGAGAAGGAACCCATCAAATCTGAAAGATCTGGAGCAGTTGGCAGAAGAAGAGTGGTCCAGAACTCCACTACAGAGGTGCAAGAAACTCACTGATGGTTATAGGAAGAGACTGAGTTAAGTTACTTTTTCCAAAGGGTGTGCTACCAAAGTTGTGGGTGCCAATTATGTTGTCCATTTGGTCCATTTTTAGAGTTTTGTGTAAAATATCTTAGATTTGGCTTTTTTTCTCCAACCGTCATGGCCAAATATATTGGCACCCCTACATTTCCTCAACTTAATATTTGGTAGCGCACCCTTTGGAAAAAAAATAACTGAACTCAGTTGCTGTGAAATGGAAATGGATGGTAAATGTACTGTACTTATATAACACCTTTCTAGTCTTCCGACCACTCAAAGCACTTTTACAGTACGTATCTCATTCACCCATTCACACACATTCATACACTGATGGCATTAGCTGCCATGCAAGGTGCCAACTGCTCATCAGTTTGAGGAGCTAACCATTCACACACATTCATACACTGTTGGCATTAGCTGCCATGCAAGGTGCCAGCTGCTCATCAGTTTTAGGAGCTAACCATTCATACACATTCACACACCGATGGCGCAGTCTTCAGGAGCAATTTGGGGTTCATTATCTTGCCCAAGGACACTTCGACATGCAGACTGGAGGGGATCGAACCGCCGATCTTCTGATAAGTGGACGACCCGCTCTACCTCTGAGGCACAGCTGCTGTGGTAATATCTTTTATACAATCATGTGGGCTTTTAGTGCAGTGCTGTCTTTCATTGTTGGGTCTTGGTCTTGCTCCATCACCAGTTAATCTGTCTACCTGTTAACTGTTCTAGGTATTTGAGTTTGAGCTTTTCACAACTTTACCAGTCTTTTGTTTACACTGTCTACTATACTAGCGCTTACTACTACAAATAAGTACATTACGTTTAGAAAGTAAGTTATAAACAGTAAATACTTAATACTTAACCTTCCAAACATGCAGGGGCAGTAACCACTGCCTCCATTACATGAACAGGAGTTGTAATTTATCACAAGACACACACACACACAGACTCAGATTTGTGAAGCAGTCAGGAATCATCATACTGTAGAACCCATGTTCGGTTGACAGCAAATCAACTGCTGTTAGCTGAATTGTGGCTGACCTTTTGTGAGAGGCAGCCATCGCAAAACTAATGACTTGCACTTTAATAGCGCAATACTGTCACCACAGTCAACATTATCAGTCATCCACTATCTGACTATAGGATGTGTGTGTGTGTGTGTGTGTGTATAACTCAGTAAGTGAGTAAAGATATATTCCTTCGCCTCTGTAATAGCCTACACATCGCCAGCAATTTGTGGAGGGACACATGAAATGGTTTATGTGTATATGCAGGTGTGCATATATACTGTATGTGTGTCTGGTTGGGTGTGTATTCTGTTATAGCCCCAAGGGACTACAGATCCTAGTGACAGCATCTAAGCATTCAGAAGTGTAAGCCTGCATCAGAAGCACACAGAATGGACTGTATGTGGTCTGACTTAGATCAGAATGTGAGTGTATCTGTGTCTGACAGATGTTTGACTGATAGAAAACCAAACGAGTCACACACTCAAATATCAACCTATTCTTTCAAAGCGCTCCTCTCCCTCGTGTGTGTGTGTGTGTGTATCAGCATTTCCAACCAGCACCTCTTCTGCCAACTAGCTCCGTTCTTTAATGACATACCTCCTCCAAGTAATTTGGAGTCACAGTTTGACAGAATTGTCAGACTCTACTGTGTCCACCACTGAAAACTTCACATTGAGTTTACAGTCTGTGAAACTCGTGAGCACCACACAACTCGCTAAGGCGGTGATGTTTGCACTGACAGTCAAGTCTATCAGGAACAGTCAACAAGAGGCCAGTACTGCTAGCGTTAGCAGCTGATGATGTAAACTGATACAAACAATGCACTTTTAGTAGCATTTCAGTAAAAATGTATCTACCCAGAGAGGTGGTTAAAATGTTTGCACTGCTCATGTTTACTATTATTGCTGTGAGAGTAGACAGAATGTCCTGAAGCACTCCTGATTCTAGCTAGCTGAGGACGCTGACATTAAAGCACAGTTAAATAGTGTCCTTACACATTTGCAAAAGGAAATTAGAGACAACTGTTCAATCTCTTTTCCTTCACCTCATGCACAAAGACTTCAACGCGATCTCGTATAACATCGTAGGCCATGTATCGTGTTATGTTTTAAATCTGAGGAGGAGAGATTCACACCCCTTCCAAGCACACAATTCCTGTGAGTGAAACAAACT
>CP136879.1:23518192-23530692 GCA_033000465.1 Sciaenops ocellatus | reverse complement strand
AATAAGAAAATCAATGCAGCAGTGACGTGTTACTGCGCGTGTTAATGACCACCATCTGAAGAATCACATACAAATCCATGTTCACTTCCTGTTTTCAACATTTGCCATCACAACAACCAGTCCTCAACATTCTGACACTCCTGTTCTTCATGTATCATCCTGCAAAGGGGTCTTTTGACCCGGTGTGACCCTGAGCTGGTTCTACCATTCCATATTCAGCAGCCAGAGACGCTCTGAATGACAAACAACAGGCTGTGTTATTGTTGACATGGACAGGTTCTGGTTAAGATACTACAGGATTCAGGAAATAGAGACACTTTCATTCAGTCTTTCAGTTCCCTGTGCAGCCAAGCCTCAACAGCCATTCCAGTGTGTGTGTGCGTGTGTGTGTGTGTGTGTTTTCTTGTAATAGCCTAAACTTGCATTCATGCCGCACACAAAGACACACACTCATGCATATACATATTTCAACATGAGGTCCAGGACATTAGAACTCAATCTAACAGCGCTACTGCCCGTTGGCCCGGGGCCAATAGCAGACCATGTAGGGTCAGGAAATAATAGGGCTGTGCTGATAACAACAACAGAGACAAGAATCATACAAGTGGCCATTATCACTGCTTCTAACCAGCACCTCACGTTCATCACTGTCTGTGCAAAGAGTGTGACACAAGAAACAGAAGGTGGTGAAAGGTTTTGTTTTGACGTGAAGAGACAGAGAGAGAAAGAAGAGCTGAACCTCTGTGGGCGGATGAACTCCTCTGGGCGGGTTATGATGTTAGCAAAAAAGGAAACTAAGATCAAAACATGAAAACACAGCAGGTCTTTGGTTTGAATCCAGCACAGCCGATTGAAAACAAATGATGGGATCAGCAGCCTTACAAGAATAAGATGATGAAATACTAAAAGGTGTTATTAAACCTGAAATAAGTGATTTTATGGCCACTTGGTGGCAATGGAAAACAGCAGTCATCACAGCACTGACATATCACTACAAGTTCATATAGTGATGTGGACTTGAGCTGAACGTCACTCTAAAGCTCCATAAGGCTGATTCAACTTGATATCATGGTAATATGATAGAAATATAGATCAATATCCTGATATGGCAAATGTAAACTAACTGTATAACTGCTATTTATTATTCAAATTCATTATTTTGAACAAGAATGTCACAAATTTTTGCTCACATCGTCTCACCATATTTCTGCTCCACATCCTATTTTTCTTAGAAAACATCAGATCTCATCACAATTTGATCAAAATATGATGAAGTCAGAGTTGAGTTGTGCCGCAGTCACGACACAACAGCTCGCTGCAGTCTGAGATCCATCCACAGAATTACACGTTGACTTTATTGCATCAGTTTCAGACAGAAAGTCGTGGACGCTTCAGGTTACTCTGACTCCTCCGTCCATCCTCACACGTCTTTGCTGCACGTGGACATGAAAAACCTGCAAACCACCATCGGTTTACATCCACACAGTCACAGTCAGAACGCCTGTCAACACTGTGAACACCTGATATTGATGACAGGAAGCCAACAAATGCAAAGAGACAAAACAGGAGAGGTGATGACAGGAAGAGTGTGACATTCCTGTTTAACCTGTTACGCCAGTCCGTGTGTGAGTGTGTGTGTGTGTGTGTGTGTGTGTGTGTGTGTGTGTGTGTCTGTGTGTTCACTGGAGAATATGATTTCCTTGAAAGCCATCACACCGAGTTATGTACTGTAGCTCTCTGATAGATGAACAAAAGAAACCCATCACACACTCGCACAGCAAGTGGTTTAAATTTGTGTGTGTGTGTGTGTGTGTGAGTGTGTGATGCCGCGTCTTTGTTTCTGCTGCCTGCTCCAGCGTCTGCACTGATTCTCATGTATTCATCTGCATATAGATTATGAGTGTATACACGTGCAGTGAGAAGTGAAGAGCACAACTATAGATGTGTCCTGCTAAGAGTGTAATCTGTCTGCATGCACTGATTAATATCAGCAAGCATATTAATAACCACGATACATTACACACAAACACACACACAGCACTGAGTATTCAGTCAAGAAAAACATACACATGATAGGAATGGGAAAATTCACTGTCTGGTGAGTCTGTTGCTATAGTAACCAGAGCCAGCAGTGAGCACTGGCCATGGAGACACACACACGCACGCACGCACGCACGCACGCACGCACGCACGCACGCACGCACGCACGCACGCACACACACACACACACACACACACACACACACACGGAGCTTTGAATCAGTGGGCTTCTATCAGCCACAGTGAGGAGCAGAAACAAGAGACAGAGAACAAAGGAGAGCAGATGCCATGCTACAACAACACTGCGCAGCATCTGTTACATCAATATCTATACCAATATCTATATCTATAACAACATCAACATCAATACAGGTGTGTGTGGGTCACTACGTTCTTATGGCCTGCTTACAGCACTGGTTAGGTGACCAGTTTGGTCATCCAGTACAACACTGAGCAGTGTGTGTGTGTGTTTGTGTGACAGCAGGTGTGTGGCTGAATGTTTTCAGGGGCCCAAAGCTGGTCTTCAGAGAGATCTGTTTTCAGGGGGCTCACAATGTGGATCAGTGCCACTGATGACGGTCCACCCTGACATTTGGAGGTTTGATTCACCATGTTCTGAACAGTATTCTCCAGCTCCAGTTTGGTTGACAGATATAAACATTTTTACCTCTTCTGGAGTAAATGAACATATTATTATGTCTACTCATATTGTGATGGTGCACTGGCTGTATATACACATTCATTCACTGCTGATGCTGCAGTGGTTTAACAATTAGAACAAATATCAATCAAACTAGGGCATTCAATATTTTAGATAGCACTAAGCACTTTAATCATACTTTGCACTCTTTTACTCAGGTTGATGCTGAGGGGCTTAGTAAGGTGGTCTCAGAATTAAAACCCTCCACTAGCACTCTCGACCCCATACCTACCTCCTTTTTCTAAAACTGTTTTTAGCTACCTTTTAGAGGAAGTTTTAGACATTGTTAACCATTCGCTATTTACAGGTACTTTCCCTCAGGTTCAGGTAAGATTTTAGAAAAGGTTGTTTTTAAGCAGATAAGTAATTTTATTAAAAACAGCAATATCTTAGAGACTTTTCAGTCTGGTTTTAGAGAACACCATAGCACAGAGACTGCACTCGTCAAAGTATTAAATGACATTAGAATCAACAGTGATTCCAACAACCTGTCTGTTCTGGTTCTCCTCGACCTTAGCGCAGCCTTTGATACAGTCGACCATAACATCCTTTTAGATAGACGAAAACTGGGTTGGCCTCTCGGGGAGGGTCTTACAATGGTTCAGGTCGTATCTGACTGGGTGTGACTTCTCTGTGACCCTAGGTGACTTGTCCTCGGATAAAAATGGTATAACCTGTGGAGTCCCACAAGGTTCCATTTTAGGTCCTATTCTGTTCAATACTGATATGTTACCACTTGGCAAAATCATTAGAAACCATAACATAAATTTCCATAGCTATGCAGACAACACACAATTATATCGCTGTGTCCCAACACAACCTCAGTCCTATTAACAACTTAGTTCATTGCTTAGCAGAAATAAATAACTGGATGGCAAACAATTTTTTACAACTCAATCAGGATAAGACCGAAATAATAATATTCGGCCCTAAAACCCTGAGAGATTACCTGGCTCATCACTTCCGTTCCCTGGCTCTCCACACAAAAGACCAAGTAAAAAATCTGGGAATAACCTTGGATTCCAACCTCAACTTTGAGGCTCACATCAAAAACATTACAAAAACTTCCTTTTATCATCTCAGAAACATTGCCAAAGTCAGAAGTTTCCTGAATCAGGCTGACACAGAAAAAATAATTTATGCTTTTATCACGTCAAGACTTGATTACTGTAATGCCCTTCTGTCTGGTCTTCCCAAAAAAACACTAGGCCGCTTACAACTGGTACAGAACTCTGCAGCCCGAGTACTGACGAAGACCAGACAGAGGGCACACATAACTCCCATTTTAAAATCCTTGCACTGGTTGCCTATTAGTTTTAGAATTGGATCTTTAGAATCTGCCTGTGGATCTGAGGGACTGCACCTCTGTAGACATTTTTTTTTTTTAAACTTAAGACATATCTTTTTAGCCTAGCTTTTATGTCAGGTGCCTCGCCATACACTGCTGTGCCCTTTCTTTTTACTTTTCATCCTCTGTGTTTATTCTCCTTATAGGTTTTAATGTGGTTTTATATATTTTATTTTATTGCTGTAGTTTTTACGTTTGTTGACTTGGTTTTAATTTCTACTTCTGTGTACTTATTTATTCTTTTTTTTATATACATTTTATAATTGTATGGTCTAACTTGACCTATTTCACTTTTGTGTTATCAATTTTTCTGGACTCCTTCTTTTGTTGTCTACTTCTGTTTTATTCTTGCTCTGTGAAGCACTTTGGGCTGCATGTTCTGCATGAAAGGTGCTATAAAAATAAATAAAGTTTGAGTTTGGTTTTTTTTTTCATTTTCAGAAATTCATCAGAACGATGGTAACAACACTGTTCAAAGAATGTAACATGGCAGTACAGACACCACAGATATACTTGTTGCAGTGCTTAGTGCATATCTGCAGAAATGTTGATACACATATTGTATTTAAAACCTTCATCTGCACACACTGATGAGGAGCATCCCTATTTGATTCCCATCATAGAGTTAGTACAAGCCCAGCCTTTCCCTGAGAAATGGAGCTGGCGTGTGACTGTGTGTGTATTTCAAGTCTCTGGGATTGTTTTGTATTATATGACTGTACATTTGTAAGTAAATGTGAATGTGTGTATAGCGGTTCAGCAGTGTATAATCTGCCCATCACTAACTACTGCAGAGCAGCTTTCTGGCTGGCTGAACATGAGGCCGATGGCAGCCAATGAGCACTAGGCATGAAAGCAACAACCAATGCAGAGAGAGGAGCAGAATCTGCCTTTTAAATAGAGCGCCAGAGAAAGAACTCATACTAATACTGAATATAGAAGAGAGAGGAGACCAGGACCGGAATAAACAGAGACTACATTAATATAGACAAAGACAGACATTATGTGGACTACAAGGATGTGTGTATTTGTAGTCCACCTCTGTCTGTGTTCTTCATACACACTGTGTGTTACACTCTTTTCTTTTTAAATGACGAGATGTGAGGAGTCAATCAGGCAATGAGCCTGACATTCATTGTGCAGCTGTTTCTGGCCCAACACAGCTTTTCAACCCTTACTGATGACTTCAGACGGTTCTTAAGCAGCTACATGAGCCTCCTTCTTTCTGTCACACTCTCTGTGTGTCCGTCTGTCTCTCAGCCCAAGCCTTCCCCTGCTGTAAGTCATATCCACACACACACACACACACAGCAAGCTCTATCCCGCTCTCCAAAAACTCTAATCTGATTTATTGAGCTTGACTGCACAGAAAACATGTAGACTAGCCAGGCTAAAAAGGCTCCTTTATCCCCTTAACCCCCCCTAACCCAGAACTCCCCACCTCTCCAGCCTCGCACACATACAACAAGAAGCACACACACACAAAATTACAACAAGTCGGCGTGTTTGAACCCGAGCCTTCACACCACTATTTTCAGCAGCAACAGAAAAGCTGCTGCTCCTGCTGGAGGGAATGTCACGTCAGACCTGACGTCACCACAGGCAAGCCTCGTCTGAATGTCAACTACTCTGCATCCATCACTAAAGGGATCACTGCCAACACGCAGCGTCTGATTACACATGATGGCTAAAATGTTGTTGATTAGGTGTTTGGAATGTGATCATCAAACGTCCTGCACTCATCTTTGGTACTGAAGGAGAAATGTGTGGATATAGTCGACCCTCACACATAACAAACACCTCTATCAATATGAAAAAATACTGACAGTTGCAGCATTACTGCAGCTTCCAACATGACCACAAGTCAGATCAGCATCTCTGTTCAAAAACATGAACATTAGAACCTAGAGTGCCATTTAGCTGAGGCTTTTATCCAAAACAACAATAATAAAGGTGGCTTGAATTGCTGCATGTTGTTTCAGGAGCATACCACTGGGTACTGGCTTATGTCACTGATAGAAATATGGAGAGGAAGAGGAGGAGGGTGAGAGAGGGAGGGAGGAAGGGGACACCATGCAAGAAGTGACTTGAGAAGGAAACGTTGTGGTTAAGTGAATCTTGAGAAGAACACTGCACATTTCTGACAGAGAGCCTGGAGGTGTGAAACCTGAAAAATATGGCTGTTTATCAGTAAGGGAAAGATGCTACTAGTTGCATTATGGGATATGTAGGAACGTGTGTTTTTAGCTTGACCCATACAAGGAAACATAAGTGAAGATCACTAAATGAACTGACATTACTGTATGACATCAGCCTGCAGCTATGCGTTTCTTCAGCTTGGAATAAGGCACATGAGCTCTTGGAGCATGAAAGCAATTACCAAATTCCTGAAGTCATTGCAAACACCAGACTTTATACTGCAGTGGATTTCTCTCATGCCACAAACTGCATGTACTAGAACAGTGGAAGTAAGAGTCGACTGTATGAGTTCTATGAATCAACAAGTCCTGCAAGAGTTCCAGAGGTCTGCTAGAGAACAACACAAACAGAGCCATCAGAATGCTTTTATTTGGGAACAAGGCAGAGAGAGAAAATGACACAAAAGCAGAGAAGACAGCAGCTGAGTCCATAAAGACAGATGCTGTTGGCGCTGCTCTGAGACCACACAGACCTGCAGAGCTGCAGAGCTGTGGACTACAAGGAGGGAGGTGAGCAAACAAGACAGAGAGGAGAGAGCTTCAAGACAAAGGAGAGAATCTGGACCAGCTGATAAGAAGAAGAGCATCATTCGATCTTTTTTTTTCTTTTTTAAAGGGGGAAAGAACAGCAAGAAGGACAAACCTGATGTCTATGCAATGAACAGAAGAGCAATAAAAAAAGAGGAATGAGATGATGGAAGAAATGAATTGGATGGCACGGAAGCAGACAAAGAAAGGCAAGGAAGAGGAGATGACAATGATGAAGGGGAAAGCATCACCAGTAACACGCAGCACAACATGAAGCATGGAGGAAAAGAAATGATAAAGAGGAGGATGAAATGGAACTAGAGGGAAGAACGGAAGGAGAGGGAGGAGATGGGAGGAATGTGATGTCAAGAACAAAGAGGAAATGAAGATGAGAGCATCATCTGTGCCCAGTGATGAAGAAGATGTCAAATCCAACTGAGGGCATAAAGGATTAGGGCAGGGAGAAAAAAGAGGAGGATGGATGAGAGGAACACAAAAAGAGGAGAGAGGAGAGCTCCCTGGAAACTGAGTGACTAGCCCACCACAACGGCAACCAGGTTGACAACGCCGTAACCAAGGCGCCCCTTCCCTGACGACGGTCCAAATCATGCTGCTGCTGCTTTCTACTGCTACAGAATATCAATCAGCAGGAGAGACAGAGAGAAAGGGAAAGAGAGAGGGAGAGAGAGAAAGAGAGACAGAGACTTTGATAGAGAGATGCTCCCCCAGAGGTACATAAATATATGAAGCAGCTTCTGAGTTGCTGGGCTGCTTGCTGGCTTCCCCTCGCAATTACCAACAAGCAAGAGTCAGAGAGAGAGAGAGAGACAGAGAGAGAGAGAGAGAGAGAGAGAGAGAGAGAGAGAGAGAGAGAGAGAGAGAGAGAGAGAGAGACAGAGAGAGAGAGAGAGAGAGAGAGAGAGAGAGAAGACAGAGAGAGAGAGAGACAGAGAGAGAGAGAGAGAGAAAGAGAGAGAGAGAGACAGAGAGAGAGAGAGAGAGAGAGAGAGAGAGAGAGAGAGAGAAAGACAGAGAGAGAGAGACAGAGAGAGAGAGAGAGAGAAATCTCGTCATGCGGGGACAGAGAGCAGAGAAGAAGAAATCTCATCATGCAAAAAAGAAATTCAAGTGGGGCTACTGTGGGCAAAGACACGTCTGATGTTCCCTCCTAATACAGAACACAGACTCATGCACATGCAGGGTTTCATCACTGCTGTAACTGCTATGAGGGAGGACGGCAGGGAGACTGCTCAGTGAGGAGACGTGCAGATGAACGGGGACAAAGGGAGGTGGAGGGCCAGAGAGAGAGAGAGAGGGATGATGGAGGGAGAGATGGAGGTGATGGGAGCCATCATGCATGATTGAAGGTGAATGGGCTGTGGATGTTCCACAGTGACTGCCTGTACATCAGACATCAGCTGCCTTGTGTTACACCTACACGTGTTCCGGTGTGATTCATCAGTGCTACCTGCTCCTCAGACTGCAATCAGACTTCTATGACGTGTCTTTAAAAGGACAGCTCTTACCTCACAGGTTCCCCTTCTTTCATTACTCAACACAAACTGGCAGTTCAACTGTACACACGACTCAAAATCACATTTCAAATGCTTTCATCACACACACGCGCACACACACGTCAACTTCATCCCGATATCCCGTCTTCAGCCACTGTCAGTCTTCACCTTCCACCTGTGACTTCAACTGCTTATGCAAACACTTCTTTTGTTCTGGAATTACGTCTTCAGTCATGTAGAACTTCAGTTTTCATCACTACACTTAAAGGTCTTAAACCTGAAACTGAAACTTTCACTTCCACTCGTTACATCTGTGTTCAACACAGCAACTCTTTTTAAGTGCTCCCACACTCAGTGTAAACACTGTTTACAGTGTGCACAGTGCGCACTTTCAGATTCTTGTATTTAATGTTTTGTATCAGTCAGATATGTGTGAGAAGATCCTCCACCACGTTCAACTGAAAAAGATCCAGCTCACTGTGTTTACATGAAGTATCTTAAAGATTCAGAATACGGCAGACATTAAATATAATATTCAGAACTCTGTTTTCATTAGTGTGCAATCACCTGAAAATAAGAATTATGTTACCTTAAAATGAGTCTTTTACCACCAACATGTTGAAGCACCGTGTTTCTACAGCAGCCCAGAACGAAAGTGACTCTCACCTTTCCCCTGTGCACTGCAGCCAACATACTGTCTCCTTCACTCTAGTAAAGAGGGGGTGAGGTGGGGGGATAACAATCAGCAACTACACTGCTAGATGCCACTAAATCCTACACTTGAGGACTGGGTGATTATTTTTGACTCCTCACACATGTTTATTCCAATGCTATCATCAAAGTTTCCACTGTCACATCATCACCGTCATCTCTCTGCAGTCACTGTGAAAAACAGACTGAAAAGTTCGCCAACATCACCAAGTGTCAAAGTCCACAGGCAACAAGTTTGGATTGAAAACAACACACAGACGCAGTTGAGGTCTGGAAAAGATTCATTGTGCTCCCGTTAAGTCACCAAACTAATAAAAAAGCCCTCAATGCAGCTTAACAAGACTACAAAAAAAGAAAGACGCAGGTCTAACCAGGCTAAGCTCCAACACAGAGACGGATAGACAGAACACAGAGAGGGGAGAAGAGTGGCTCTGTTGTGGAGGTTCACTGGGGTGCGAGTAATGTGAAGGAGAGAGACAGAATAAGAGAGCAGATGAGCTGAAGTAATAGCCAATGACAGCATGAAGAGACATCCCCTCTTCTACAAGGTCATCTCTCTCTCTCTCTCTCTCTCTCTCTCTCCCTGCCTCTGTCTCTGTCTCTGTCTCTCTACCTCTCTGTCAAACCCACATGGGAACCAGAGCAGACCCAGAATGGCAAGGACAGAAAGCAGTATGGAGATGTGCAACACTCACACTGAGAACGGAAACAGGGGAGAGGTAGAGAGTAGAAGACGTGAAGAAGAAAAACCTGGCAGACACAGAAAAAGAGATAGATGGAAAAAAAAAAAGATGGAGAGTGAGCAGGATGGAGAAAGGCAAAGTAAACAGCCTTGAGCAGAGTGATGTGACCCAGCCCCCCCCTCCTTTATTCCTCCTTCATCTCCTCCATATGAAGGATGTGTGGGCCCAGGAGAGAGGAGGGAGGGAGAGGTGAGAGGAAGAGAGGGAAGGAAAAGGCACATCCAAAAATAGCCGCCCTGTGTTGTTGTCGACGACGACGCATTACGAGGAAGGCTTCCTTCTGAACCACTGATTACATCTTTAATGTGTTTCCACATGTTCTTATGTCTGCCGTGTGTTAGCTGAAACTGTATCCAATGCAAATATATTTACTTTGCTTCCACAGGCCATTAGACTCAACACACTGAAGGCGTCAAAGCAGACAAAGTGAAGTGACGTGAGGAATGTTCAATCAGAAGGCCTCACACACTCACCTCTGCTCAATAAGACGCAGAGAAACTCGTTTATCAGTAAATAGATTAATGATGTTAATATGGCTGTACATGACAGACAAATGTTGAGAACCACAACACAGATATTTGGTTTCATTATTACAAAAGGAATATCCTAAAACAGCTGCTCACAAACGTTACTCAAACAGAAGGTGATTTATTGGGACTATTTTCAGCGGCGGATTAATCTACATTTGGTGCTCTGGTGAGTATTTGGGGCAGCAGGGCCTTGTATGTGTGACTGAGTCAAATAAACTCCAGTGTGTGTGTGTGTGTGTGTGTGTGTTCATAGTAATGAAGTGTTTTTAATATGAATGGAGAGTGTGACCAGATGTAAACACAGAATACAAACACTGTGGACTCTCCCAGTGTAATCCACTGATTCTGATATGTTTGACCCCCGAGTCTGCTCGCAGATTTACAGACTGCAGATAAATCCAATTTGTCTCTCAGGTGGAGCTTTTAGGGCTGTCTGTCTCTCATTTGTAAATAATCAGGTCAGATTTGTTTGCTGAGGCTTTGTTAAACCTGTTAGTCAGCTATGTCTGCTGTGTAAACAACACTTCTGCGCTGTGAATGCAGAGCATCACTTTGAAACATCACGTTACAAGTGACCAACACAGTGTAGCTCCAGATATTCTCCCTGTCTGCAGACGTTAGGAAGCTTTCTCATCCCTCTTTAGATTCTACTAACTACTGCTCAAACAACTATCAGACGTAAAATCAGTGCACATCTTTGAAAATCGATTCAAAGTTTTGATATCACTGCAGATCAAACGTCCTCAGGCTTTGGACAAAGCACAAACTCTGGGAAGCTGTGTTGAGCAATATTTGAAGATTTTCTGAAATGATATGAGGTGAGCAGCATTAGTCAGATCAGAAGCTGAGCATTCAGAATTTAATCACAATGCGATGAAAGTCAGACTGGAATAAAGAGTGTGTATAAACCCTGGAATCCTGCAGAGAATACACGGTGACTTCTGATGGAAACCAGGGGAGACAAAGTGTTGAATATTCAGCAGAGGGCGAGGACACAAACTGGAAGAAAACCAAGGCATGCTTTCCTTTTTCTCTCAGCCACTTTTTCTTCCTCCCTCCTCTCTCACTCCATCCCTCCTGATAATACAGCTCTAATAATAGCTGAGTTGCATCGAGACAATCGTTTGGTGGAATCTAGGGCAGCCGCTGCAGAGGCAGTATGGGAAAATCCCTCCCGTCTTCTCCAGCCTGCGTGCCGACTGTGCACGCCTATGTGTGTGCTACCATTTAATCCATCCTGCACAGGAGGAAACAGACAGGGGACTGATGACTTTTTTACATAACATCTACACAGCCACACAATCTTAAATCAGACTACTGCAGCACACAGTGTGTCATATGTAGAATAATGGCAGTATGATTATTAGGCTTGTGAAGGACTGGTACGTGGATTTGTCCTCAACTGTTTGGCACCAAATAATTACTGTAAATGAACAGCCAGGATGTAGTCAGGCATATGTCTTCAAAAGATAAACACTTAAGCAAACGTTTGTCCACAGTGGGCCACTTGTAGCCTACTGGCTAAACCATGTTAACTGGTTGTATAGCTACCTGATATGGCAAACTACAGAGCTACAGCAGCCTCCCATGTGGTTTAGCTCTGTAGTTTGACGACATTAAGAAGAGACACAGGACAAAGTGTGGCGGCAAGGACTGTGTGTTGGGTACGTGTGGAAAAACTGTCAACGATCAAACATGTCCAGCCATGTGTGACAGCATCGCTGCACGAATGTGTTATGGTGCCTCTTTAATAACCCTTAATAACAGATCTCACTCAGTCTCTCTCTTTCCTGACAGTCATCCCTGCATTAGACCACACAGAGCCTTGACTGAGTGAAAGCACACACTGTTGCACCTGAATATTTGAAAAGGCTCAGATTAGATTAGTTATTAATGTGCTGCATGTGCCTGATTGAAATGTTTTCAAATGTTTTATTTAGTTTATGTATGAGCATGAAGATTAGTCTATGGTAATGTAAGATGGAGTGACATAATGACATGTGAACTTTAAATTGTAGAGCAAAAATGACAAGCACACTATTATTATTATTATAATTACTATATATTTATATCTTTTTTAAATGAACTACAAAAATTGATTCTGTCTGTCTCCTTGCCTTTGCACAGTGTAGATGTGTGTGTGCTGCATGAGTTGATAGCAAGTGACAACATCAGACTGAGTGGTGGA
>CP136879.1:23470692-23513192 GCA_033000465.1 Sciaenops ocellatus | reverse complement strand
AGAAATCAGATGGAGGCAAGCTGCAGGCTCGTCCTATGTTTAATAAAACGGCATAATAACAGCTCTAACTCCTGAATAAGACAGAGTTCACTCCACTCTGGGCTTTAAAAGATCACTAACAGCCAATGATGGTCATTATTGAATGGTGACTTATTCAACTGGACCAGTTTGGCAGGTCACCAGAGAACATGTGAAGAAAAAAAAAAAAAACATCTTCTGGCAGCTCACAAGTTAAACTCACAGGGGAAACTCTGAAACCTTGTTTCCTCTTTAGCTGGCTAATGAATAAGTTAGTCCTATGTATTTGTGTGTGTGTGTGTGTGTGTGTGTGAGTGAACATGTCTGATAATGTTGGCACTCAGCCAGTTCAGACCCTGGGGAGAGAAGAGTCTAGCTGGTAAATGAACCCAGTGACACCACAGTAAAATGGTCCACAGCCACACAGTGAGTCTCAGTCACAGTGAAATAAAAAAACAAATACAGACAATCCATTTAGCAGACTCCACAAATAAAAGGATGAACACATGGTCCATGTGTTCATGTGACTGCTTATCAGTCAGACATTGAACTTATTCCCATACGGTATTTATTAGAGCATCTGATCACCGTGACACCTGCACAAGCTTGCTGCATTTGCACACGGTGGACAGAACACAGCACTTGATGTGGCACTTCTCATCGTCTGTTAGCCCTGAGATCTTCCTCTCAGCTTCCCGTCTCACATTTCAAGTGGTGGATGGATCGTGCACACGAGAGGCACTCGAAACACGGACTTGAGGGCACGTTTGTGGATGCAGTTTACAAAGGACCTGCCTTGATAATGAAACGTTTCATTGTGGAGGGCGCCACAGAATCTTTGACAGGTGAGCAGACCTCAGTGGGACAGTCCTCTGGGTAAATGATGGGTCAAATGCACAGAAATGTTTCTCACCTGCTGCGACACACACTATAGAACTTAGTAACAATGTAGCCGAAAGCAGGCCTGCTACATTTCCAAAAACAACAATGGTAATGAATGTATCCTCCACATTCCTTCTAACGGAATACACAACTCAACAAGCAAGTTTCAACAACCTCTTAATTGGTTTTCATACAGTGTGGAAATCAATCAAACCCCACAGCTGCCTCAGAGCTAAAGTCAAAACTCTGATCTCTGCCAGGTGTGTCTGGGGGCACATCGGTAGGGCACAAGGAGTGTGAGAGAGACTGTGTCCAGTGTGTATGCATCAGAGAGGTGGAATGAAGGGGACACAGTATGCAGGTTACAATTCCATCAACATCACAAGTCCATTTCTACAGACACTAACGTGACCTCCACGTACGTTGTCCACAGAGGAAACAAGACTCCAAACTGAGGCGACTAGGAGGGAGGAGTCAGTCAGAGGAGGTTTTGAAACAGAGCACTCAATAAAATACAGTTCTCTTCACAGCAACCACGAGGTCTTTGAGCACGTGGTCAGGAATGTGCACACACACTTTTGTTTCTGTGTTTTACCATGAGGCAGTTAAGCTGATCTTAGTTCAGCAGGTGTAAGAAGATTGACATTCAGACAGTTTATGAGTTTATTTATTACACTCAACATGGCAGAGTTGGTTTGTTTGGGCTCGGCTGGCTTTGGTGCAGAGTGAGTCAGAGCACAGAGGTTTTGTTTTGTTGGATGACTGACGCAAATTTTTTTTCATGATTGGTTTGCAGAGCTGATTGCACGTTAAATGTCCGAGCATAACCACGCCCAATTCAACCCCAAAACCAGGAGAGGTTACACACCATCATGCTTACACACAAACATACAGCCATTCAATCAGAAACTCAAAAACTACACACTCCAATCTAAACTGGACTTGATGCCATTGTATCAAGAAATTCACACATCACGTGTGACATCACGATAGTCCTGACGGAGCCGTGTCATACTATTTATCACACATACATGTGTGTGACCGTGCTCAGACACAAAGGTTAACCACAATCCTTTGTGACTGTCCATTCATCAATATAACCAGCCACACTGTGTGTGTGTGTGTGTGTATGTGTGTGTGTGTGTGTGTGTGTGTGTGTGTGTGTGTGTGTGTGCGTGTGTGTGTGCGTGTGGGGACAGAAGGGGAAACCACAGTCCTGAAACAATGAAAATGTTTCCTCTCCGTGGACTTGTGCATGGAGGGCCTGGAGAGACTGTTCATACAGCATTCATTCAATGTTTCACTAAAACGTTCAGCTTAAAAAAAAAGTCACACACACGCACACGCGCACACACACACAAGAAATAGAGCAGTGTAGAGGAAGCTGTTGAATGTACGTTGGGAGCTAAACAGGAAACCAAAGCTTTCTGCATTAAGATGGAACAGATGCTGATTCTGACCCAAACTCTGACTGTCTGCCAACACTCTGCTGATCTCAGACCAGGCCTCTGTTTGGTGCTGATCAGTCCTCATCTGCACATCACTTCAGAACTAAACACATGTATGCACCATCATACATGTGGCTTATAGGTCAGCTTTGTGAAACTGGAACGACCAGCATGCATTACGTTCAGCTGTCTAGTACATGGAACACACTCACTGATGTTAGCACAAGTACAAACTACCTAACAGCACATCTCTCTGAAATGTTGCTAAAGGTTTGTCATTACACTTAGGTCGAAGTCTTTGGAAATGTTACGTAACAGTTGCAGTTGACCGGTGTTTTCACAATTAAAACATTTATTGTGAAGTACGTGCAGGCAGCAGCTTCACACGGCGACATCAGCTCGCCACAGCAAACAGAAAATGTGGATCAGTCACGTCGGGCTCAGAAAAAATCCACAGAACAACGTTCTGTTGGACAAAAAGATTATTCAGATTCACATGACGCAGTAACACTCAGCACAGATGTATGTCATTGTTATCTGCACTGTTAGCATATCTACAGCGTGTCACTTCTCCTCTTTGACACACATCACCTTTAACTCCACAGCACACACACAGAGACACACACAGAGACACACACACACACACACACACCATGCAGCAGCTTGCTAGCTACCATCTGTTCAATAGCAGACCTAAATAGTACAGTGGTTTAACCAGGCATTAGCACGCACGCACTCATGCACACACACACACACACACAATCATATCCACAGGGGACAGATTAAGCAGTTCTACAGTGTCTGTAGTCTGAAATCAGTGCTTTCCCTCCGCTGTGGTTTCATGGCAGTAAACAGAGGGGATGTAAACAAAATACTGAAGAGTCTGTCAGTGACAAAGACACAAACAGAGAACAGAACTCAGAGCAAAGCAAAATGTGGGCTGTGTAAACACTTCAACCAACACTTTGAGGACTACAATGTATTTCGTAATGATGGTCGGGAAACACTGCAGTCCCAGAACAACAGAGCAGGCACGTCCAGAACCTGAGGACAGACAGGGAGACCTGCCAGGTGGACTGAGACTCCCCTCTGGGTTCATTCAGCAAAGTCTGAACCATATTTGAACAAATTCCCTCTGCTAATAATCATGAGGCCAACTGCATCAAAGATTTTCTCACTAAAAGGATTTTTTTTTAACCTGGATCATATTTTCCCATTTCAAAGTGACTAAAGAGGACAACAAGTCTTGAATCTGGTCCAGGACTGAGGACGAGCGCAGCAGCCTGGAGCCTTGACACGGGCTACAACCTAATCCTTGTGGGTAATTGGGCTCCATCAAAAAACGTCCAACAGTGCTTGTTTTGGGCACACACTGCTCTTATGTGTGTGATAACATTATGGAGAACTCTCCCTCTCTCCTCGTCCACTCTTGAGTTAGTTGAAATCAGCTAAATATTCAGCCATCACATTGGAAATCTCACACTGAACACTGAACTCAAACACAACAAACCCTTCCAGGCCGGGGCTTTACTACACACACGCACACACACACACACACACACACACAGTTCAACTGTTGACTTGAACAGGTCTCCTCATCAATCCATGCTTGTGTTTGTACAGCAGAGTTATTAACAGTGCAGAGAGTGAAGAAGATGAAGACAAAGAAAGGAGAATGTTCTGAAACGTACACTCCACAAAAAAGACAATCCAGCCTGAAGAAAGACAGAGTGATCAGATTCAGTCTGGTTTATTTAAGGGCTGCCACTAACGACTAATATCATAATCTATTAGATTGTCAACCAGTCTATTGAGTAGAACAGTGGTGATGAATGAGCAGGTATCAGTCAGCAGCAAATGCTGACTTGATTGTCTAAACTGAGGACTTTCTCTGGCGAACGACTAATCGATTGGCTGACTAATTGTTTCCCCCCGCGGACACTCATCTGTTAAGGCCTCTTCACAAATCACCACAGACTGTGATAAGATGAACAGCGGCATGTTGAAAAAGATGACAGGAGCCTGAGTGATGATAACTGGATGAGTGGTGCAGCGTGCAGGCCCGTGTGTGCAGACAGGACATGCAGCAGCCTGGCTGACCTCGAGCGCAGTGTGCCTGACTTGTACTGCTCTGCTATCACTTACACACTGCTGCCACTCTCTCCTCCTCCTCCTCTTCATCCTCCTACACCGCTGCACGTTCACGTCTTCTCTCCTTCCGCCTCTCTCTTTACATCAGCTTTACCCGACATCTCATGCTCCTGCCTTGTGGAGCTTTTTCCTCAGACTCAGACTATAATGTGAAGTCATCACACACACACATGTTGGTGATGGAAAGCAGCAGACAGAATGACTGACAGCTCCAGACCAGGCTGGATTTTTCTGGGTTCATGTCAGGGCCAATGACTGACAACATGGAAAACAGCTTTTCATAATTCTGCATCATTATGACCACTCGTCAGCCCTGCTCGGGCAAGGCTGCTGTCAATGTGTGTGTGTGTGTGTGTGTGTGTGTGTGTGTGTGTATCCAAGTCCAAAAACAAACAAGTCTTTCAGCAACACTTGCTTCAAAATATGGACTTAGAAGTTTTCACGTGGCTTCTGTATTTTCCAGTGTTGCTTTCTCCCATTTGCTGCAAGTATAACTGCTCTAACACACACACACACACACACACAGACACACACAGACACACACACACACAGACACACACAGACACACACAGACACACACACAGACACACACACAGACACACACACAGACACACACACAGACACACACACACACACACACACACACACACACACACGTAAATACGTCTAAGAATACAGCATGTATGAGCTGCAGTGCTGTCTTGTTAAATCTAATCACAGTTTGGTTTAAATTTAGTTTCAGCTTAATTACATGGCACGTAAGACTTAAACCTCACAGTGCTATTCTGGCACCCCAAAACATAAGAATGGTCTTGCTATTACAAGACCTGTTTACTGCCGGGTGTGTGGAGCCAAAACTGTGGAAACTAACGTCCACATTTCAGCTTTATTATCAGGAGCAGTGTCTGACAGTGATGTCAAAGCTTTGTGCTCCATTCGGATGTAAATGGAGTTCAAGATAAAGAGTGTGAAAGGCTTGGACTGCAGCTTTAAACACACATCCAGTCACAAAGAAATCACAGAGTGAGAGCGGGAGAAAACAGAGACGAGCTGTGACTCAACGCCGAACTATTTGACGCAAATATCAACAAAGTCTGTGTGTGTGGGGGTGTGAGTGTTTGTGTGTTTGACATGGATCCAGCCGAGCAGCGGGACACACATTCTGCTGTGTCAGCGAAAAAGCTTGTGTGTGTGTGTGTGTGTGTGTGTTTGCAGTGAACTGTTGGAACTCTGCAGGCTCAGTCAGACTCACAGCAAACACTCGAACAACACGACTGAAGACTTTTCACGTTCTGGGATTGATTTTCTTCATGCCACAATAAAGTTCAATCATCTGACCGAGTGCAGATATTTGAACAATAAAATAAAACTGTGGTCATAAACTTGAATGTGAAGAGCTTCACATTCAAAATATTGAAACCATTCAGGTGAAAAGCAAAACTTCAAACCTGAATCACTCTTTGAATTTTCATAAAGAAAAGGTTTTTTTTAATGAGCAGACTGTTTATCACACATTTATGTTCCCATACATCCAAACGATGGTGAACATCGGACAGTGAACTCTTCTGGATTATGTAGAATTATGCAGTCAAATAAAAGGAAGTGGTTTGATTAGAGGGTATACGTTACAAATAATATTTCAAACTCTGGTTTTTCATTTTTGGATTCTTGTTTCTTAAACAAATATTCACCTGTATGTTCAACATGACACAGATAAACACGTAGTATTGATCAGAATTACACAAACATTCATTCAAAATGTTGAAGATCCTCATATGCTGAGAGGAACTGCTGGCTTTGAGTGTCACTAGAATAATACAAAACTATAATCCCTGTAATTATAATCCAGCTCATATCATAACAGACTTATGAACTGAGAATAATGACATACTGTACGCAAATATTTTAGAAAGTAGTATTTGGTTTAAGGGCTCATAGACATGCGAATGTGGAGAGAGATGGTGGAGTGATGGGCAGCCACACAGAGCGGTGCCCTGGGAGCAGTTGGAGGGTTCGGTGCCTTGCTCAAGGGCACATCAGCAGTGTCCAGGAGGTGAACTGACTCTCCAGCTACCAGTCCACCTTCCAGCCGGCCACCCTCCGGTTCCCAAGCCAAGTCCCTATGGACTGAGCTACTTTGTAATTCACACAGAATGACTGATGCTGTAAACATCTTAATAATGATGTTTGATTATGATACGTACATACATCTATATAACCAAATAAGATAGTCTGACAAAGTCAATAGAACCTTCACACTGAGTAAAGCTCAACTACAAGAAATTACACTCAAAGTCACAAGTGTGCTCTCATGCACATGTATGCAATTGCACACACAGACACACACAGACACAGACACACACACACACACACACACAGACACACACCTCACATGTTGATGTATGAAAGCCTGGAGACAAACACAGCAGGATTGTTGAGCATGTTAATGGAAAGCAGACCCAGTAGAGCTCCATCTCTGTCTGTGACTCCGTAAAGTTCTGATCTGACTCAATACGACATGTAACTGTGTCTCCTGTGTAGAGACTAAGTGGCAACCTCCAGTGCTGGAAGTGAAGCCAATGCAGAAGTGCTAAAAACTGAGCTTGAGTCAGTCTCCATAAGAGCCCATGTTCAAATGTCCATCTTCATAGCAGAAATAAACATGTAGATTAGAATACATGAATTTATTTTACAACACTCGGGATGTAAAGTCGGGTACAGTCGCCCCAGATGTTAAAAAAATGGATGGAAATGATGTCAGAAGCATGTTGGCTAGAATTGACAACGAAGAGGAAGATTCAGAGGGCCTGGGAACGTATTTTTTCTATGTGGGACATATGGGAAGCTTAAATATGGTGTCCAATGTTTATTTTGGTTGTGTCAAAAAGGGCATTTGTATACATGGTTGTATGTTAGATATACTGTCTGTTGATGCTGGTGTATGTGTTTGTTTTCAAGTTTGATTTTATGTTTATGTGTGTATGAATAAAAACTTTAATGACAACACTCAGAATGTACAAAATCACGTTCTTGTCTGTTTGTTTTGAAAAATGAAAGACTGAGAACATGTCTTGGTCTCCTTGGTAATCATTACATGTATAAATGGTGCACTACTCTAAAACTCTCACACACTCACACTCTGTGCATTGAGTGCTTACAGTTACAGAGTCATGTTTTAAATTGTGGTTAATAGTAAAATCAGCCAATCACTGCAGTCCTGCCCCCAGCATGAAGTGAACCATCATTCATCGTCTGTCTGTCTGTCTGTCTGTCTGTCTGTCTGTCTGTCTGTCTGTCTGTCTGTCTGTCTGTCTGTCTGTCTGTCTGTCTGTCTGTCTGTCTGTCTGTCTGTCTGTCTGTCTGTCTGTCTGTCTGTCTGTCTGTCTGTCTGTCTGTCTGTCTGTCTCACTTTCCTTTAAAAAGGCATTTCCCACTATTTGTTCACCGCACTGCCCCACTCTTCCTCTGTTTTCATACACTCTCATTTCTCCTGGCTGTGTGTGTATTTCACCACTGTGCTGCTCTCCCTCTCCCCCTCCCCCGCCCCCTCCCATCCCCCCTTCCCCCCTCTCTCGCAGAGATGGTTTGAGGTCAACCGGCTCACGTGTCTTCGTCTCCTGCTAGAGCATGTGGGCTAGAAATTCCACCATCCCACCGTTTCAAATTGCATGTTTCCTGGCTTGAAAAGAGCATGTGCACATGCACACACACACACACACTACACAGAATACACACACAGCCTTCCTCCTGCAAAACGAAGCGTGCACACACACACATACACAGTCTCACATGCATATCATTCACTTACATGTGCACGTCACACACACACACACGCAACAGAATAGGCATTATATAAGCAACAACCTGTTAGTGTAAGAGCAGTTAGCAGTCAGTTTAGGAGCAAGACAAAAAGCCTTCAACTGATTCATGAAACAAATTCATAAATCTGTCTCTGAAATATTTACTGATGATTAATTATGTATCTGTTTGTTGAAGAAAGACACACAGCTGTCCACCTCTGGTAACGGACAAACCAACACCATGTCTGACAGTGTTTGAGCTGACTGCAGCCCGTCTCACACACACATCCTGTAGTAGCTTCCTGAAGAACATTGCCATCACACCACTAAACCAAACGACGCTGTGTGTTTTCAGATTGCATGGTGGTGTTCTAGAAGCAGGAGAGGGCCTACTGGTACCTCGACTCTGCTGCAGATAGTACCCCCTCAACATAGGTGGAGCTGGTTGTCATAGTAACGCTCCATAAGTGAACAAATCATGTGGAGTTTGGGGGTGTAGTTGTTTATTGAAGATACAGACTTTTTGTCCAGTGGTTCAGAAGCATCTCACCACTCTGCAGAGAATATGCAGCTGATCAGCCACATCAAGCAGCACAGAGCACATTGAGCTGGCCAGAAGACAGACATAGAAACAAAGACCCAGTCGATTTTCAAAATAAAACGCTCTGTGCAAACACCAGATTGTAAAAACAGACACATATACTCATGGTAGGAGCACATAAACCAAGAAAGACGACCAAACCTGAGCAAGTTAATAAAGTCTAACCGGTGAAACACTGAAATGCTCCTGGTGGGAGATGAAGCTGTGTGGAGAACGCACCAGTGTCAGTCGGCCCCTAGCTGTCAAGTTTTCAACACACACTCATCAGTTTGTAGAAAGTCTATGCTTTAATAGCCTACCAGCTAATGCTAATGCTTGGACAGAGCGTAACCATTTGTCTCAATATATGCACTGATAATCATGCCTGAAGTCTTATGTCTTCATTGGAGAGGGGGGCTTGTTTCTGCAGAGATTAAAGTTCTCAGATCTCAACACTCAGCTTGAAGATCACATGAGCCAGATGACTCTGAGTATGAAGGGAAGCTCCAGCTACCAGCAACTGTTGTCAGTTGAGGCTGTCAGCGGTCTGTGTCAGCCTGATGGTCCTGACAGACCTGCTCCACGTGGTAAACAACTGGAGCCTGACTCACTGCCAGCACGGACATCAGCAGTAAACTTTTAAAACCTCTCTGGGCACACTCAGCTGTTAGAGTTGGTAAGGTTAGACAGATGCATCAACATCAGATTAAAACACACACACACACACACACACACACACACACACACACACACACACACACACACACACACACACACACACACAAAATAGTATAGGGTTCTCCCCAGCAGAAGCCATGTACGGAGCCCAGAATCATGTGGAGATAACAGGCTGCACTCTTCACTGGTAAATCCCTCTTCTCCTGTGTGTGTGTGTGTGTGTGTGTGTGTGTGTGTGTGTGTGTGTGTGTGTGTGTGTGTGTGTGTGTGTGTGTGTGTGTGTGTGTGTGCGCGCTCTGGCTCTCTCCACGCATTAAATCCATCCTGACAGGATCCTCCTTCGTGTAACAAAAGTCCACAGTGATTCATGCTCTCTCTTCTCCAGCAGGTTAGAAGGTGGCAGCAGGGTCGAGCTTCACACCATCCTCACTTGTCTTGAGTCTGATGAGAACGTCACCACGTCTCGCGTCTAAACACAGACGTCTGAGCGAACCCTTCATCACACGCTGACTTAAACACCTATCATGTGGGATGTCACACTACTACAAAGAATTTGAAATTATTATAATGATAACGAAAATCACTGAATTCATATGATGAACTCATCTTGAACAGCTCATGAAGGAGGAGTCTGCACAGGGCGTTTTATTTTGAAAATCGACCGGATTCTCTATGTCTTTGTGTGTCTGGCTTCCTGCTAGCTCGATCAGCTCTGTGCTGCTTGATGCGACATCCATCAAAAACAGACCAGCGGCGAAGCAAAGTGCGGAGCCGCTTGTGAATCGCGCCGCAGCACTTCTGGTGGAATTGCAAGCGTCGTCTAGAAGTGGTGCGATCAGCATCACCACCGGACAGAACGTGTTGCAGTAATGGCTGCTGGAATTTAGGAGTAAGTTAATAAATGACTGTATTGAATGGTGGCCCAGCCCCAACTGGAACAGCTGATAAGAAAGTCGGTGATTAGGCTTCATGTTGATGGAAAGCTCAAACAGAGTGCCAAACAGCATGCAAACTAGGAGCGTTATCGTGACTGATGTCAGTGTGTGTGTGATTGTGTGTGCTCATTCACTATAATCCCTGACAGTTCCTATTCTAAATCATAACTGTTTTTGCCTGGTTGGCAGTGAATAGCCATGCAAATGTAATCTATGCCTCTTTGCAAATGAACATAAATAAATAAAGCATACAGGAAGAGCGTTTAACACTTTAAGTACAGGCTGAGAGGCTCACTGTGTACACTGTGGTGGGAGGGGTGTATGGGCGCAGGTACTGTGTCCCAATCATCATTGTGTTTTCATCTGAATCAACACCACAGGCTGCCTGCCTGCACAGTGACAGCAGCAGTCACACAGTGATGGGGGCAGTAGTAGTAGTGGGAGTTCTTATTCAGACCATAACTACAAACTTTAGCTTCCACATCGATTCAAGAAATGTATGTGTGCGTTTATTATTACTCAAAGCGTTGATTCTTGATGTTTGCGTGAAAATTCTTACATGTGACAACATCTATGAAGGTCCTACATTAGCAGAGCCTCGCAGTGTTTGTCTTCTCTGAAACACAAAGATCAAGTATGCAGGCAATTTGAAAACTCTCTCTCTCTCTCTCTCTCTCCGTCGTGCTAAAGCTGTCTGAGGGCCGTGAAATACTACAGAGAGGTGGCACACTGTGCTCCACTGGCCTTAATGCAACTCTGACTGCACTCTGCTGCAGCAGCAGCAGCAGCCAGCATCTCCATGAAGGCTTTGTGTTTGGGTCTGTATCAGACAGAGGGTGCAGAAGGCCCTCAGACCCCCCTCCAGCTGTCACTGATCCAAGATGGGAACAGCACACTATCCCATCGTGCTTCATCTTCCTCTTTTGGCTCATCACAAACTATCTGTGAATTGAGTGTGTCGGATGGTCAACTTGTTAAACAATCCTCAATGATGGTGTTGGAGTTTAGGCAAGCCCGTCATGGTAAACACACATACACACACACACACACATAAAGGCAGGCTGATGAGCCATATAGGCTGAAAGACACTTTAAGCAAGAGCAACATAATAAGAGTAGAGTTTGTGTGCTCTGTCTTGTGTGTCTGTGTGTGCGTGCATGTCTTTGGCAGCCTTACAGACATCTGCTGTGAAGGTCAAGTTTCAGTCTGTATGGAACCAATCAATGAAGCCAGCAGTAGAACACCCCTCCCTGCCTTCATCTGCCCCACCCACCCACACACACACACACACACACACACACACACACACACACACACACACACACACACACACACACACACACACACACACACACACACACACACACACACACACACAAGCCCGGTCAAACACATATACTTTTCCACAACAGTGTGCTCTCAAAACTACACATCTCAGAGATAGATGCACACATGCCAGTAAACTCTCTCTCTCACACACACACACACACACACACACACACACACACACACACACACACACACACACACACACACACACACACACACACACACACACACACACACACACACACACACACACACACACACACACACACACACACACACAATAAATACGTGCACACACACTTGGAAGCAGCCAGGCAGGCTCAACACACACGCAGACTGACACATGTGTGGAGAAGGAACCTTGCCCTAGATTCTCAAGGAACAATCTCATGTTACATATCTGGTCTAGCTGGCCTTTGTCAAGGCTGCACAAGTCTCACAGGCCGGCATGTGCAGCCCTGCACATGACTACATATCACACGCTCAGGTGGACCGTATACACACTTACAATTAGTCACATTAGTGCTAAATGCTTCTGTGTTTCCACAGTTTAATAACCAGGGCTGTTGTAAAGACAGTTTGATTTTGCAGTTTAGAACAGGCCCTAGCAGATCGTGACAACCACAAATTATAAGAGGAGACACATTTTCCCAGTTTACTACATTACAGACAATATTTTAAAGCTCTTTAATTTATACAACTATTTACTATTGCTATTATATATGATATTTATCTCATACTGTAAGCTCATTTGACAAACTAACACAAACAACAGATATCAAAGAGAGAGAGAGCAGTGCAGAAGACGTTAATGTTCATACGAGCTGTTTTTTGGCAGACTGGATATTTCAGGAGTTGAAGCTGTAACAATGTGCTGCTGTAATGTCAACAGAAACTTTGGACTTCACACACCACTACATCACCTATCCTCCACAGGACACACACACACACACAAATACACAGTCATACCCATAGCACGTCCACTTGACAAGTCAGAGTGCATTGTGACGTGTGGCGTTAACTTCAGTTACATGTCGAATTCAAACAAAAGTCAAACGACATTAATTCAATTTCATCTTCATCAGGCTGAATACAGTGCACATGCACTGCATTGGTGTGTGTGTGTGGTGTTTCACAGCTTAATGTTTATGTAAAAAGGCAGCTTGAGGTCAGGCTAACCCTGTGCAGAGGTTTGAACAAGTTAAAAAGTAACATTTCCAGCAGAGCAGGAAATACGCCTCTTCAGGCTGGAACACCAGAACCCAATAACCAACCAGACTCCTAGAATAGGATGACTAAAGTAAGCGTGTCTACCCATTGGTGGGTAGGTTGAGCAGGTGAATTCCTCTTCTGGGACAGCTGACAGCTCTGGCTTCATTGGACTTCAGTTAGACTTTAACTAATAAAACAAATACTAGAGCAGAGCCTGAAGTTTCACAGATTAAACAGAGTTCTCCTGAAAGCCGTGGCTGCATGTGATTCAGTGCTCTCTCTCCATTCACAAGCCTCATTACACTGCAGGACTCCACTACTACAGCCACGCCTCACTACACAGAGGTGTGTATGCCACTATGTGTGAACTCAGAAACACTCAACCAACACACTTTTGTTTCAAGGTGTGTCACGCTGGAGCTTTTATTCCAGAACCTTTCATTTTCTCTCCACACAACTCCTGTGTGTGTGTGTGTGTGTGTGTGTGTGTGTGTGTGTGTGTGTGTGTGTGTGTGTGTGTGTGTGTGTGTGTGTGCGTGTAGACTTTTTGAGTCCACATGTGGCTTTTCTTTCTAGCATCAGTGATATCAGAGGACACAGCAGAGAGCTGAGGAGAGGCACTTTGCTGCACAGACTGACAGGATGGTGAGAGAGGGAGGGAAAGCCTGGCTGACTGACTGACTGGCTGACTGACTGGCTGACTGACTGGCTGACTGACTGGCTGGCTGACTGACTGACTGACTGGCTGACTGGCATGCAGAACAGAAAGTCTGTCTGTACAGCTTCGTGTCTGCCACTGACAGAGATAATACATCACAATAGCAATACTAATTGTACACAATTGTCTAGAGCTATTAAGTACTTGACAACACTGAACCGGTATGTTTGGATTATATAATCTTCTTATTCTATATGAGTATGTCCTGATAAAGACTGATCCATTATTTATTTTTAGAATGTTTTCTTAACGTTTTATTACATATTCCAGCTTACAGTGATAGTCAGATTTTATCTCCACACAACACCCGCGTTTCTTCATACTGGCATTCACAGCAGGCCAGATGTGTGATGGGTATTTACACGTCTGCCAGCTTCACCAGCTTTGACAGAAAGCTCCATTCATATCCAAGTGATTTCACAACAGCTGTGCGAGTGCAGGTGATTAACAATGCTCTGGGATGTTGTGATAACGCTCACCATTCCTGCATCGGTCTGAGTAATGACAGAGGAAGAGATGAGATCTGTGACAGCGTGTAACACTACAGAGGAATAGCCTAATACCTGTGCTGAGAAAACTATTAGTCAATTAGTCAATCAACAGAAGCCATTACAACCATTCCGATAGGTGATTAATCATCCAAGTCATTCATTAAGCAAATAAAAAGCTCAACATTATCCAGTTCAAGCTCCTCAGGACTAATGAACTGCTTGTCTCGGTTTAGAATGAAGATCTTTTGGACTGATGCTGGACAAGGCAGGGAAGTCAAAGATGGCATTTTTTTCACAATTATCTGATATGTTATAGACAAAATGATTAGAAAATGAACTGAAAAAAGAATATTTGATAATAAAAATAATCATTAGCTGCAGCTTGAGGTAGTACGAGTGAGAGACACTGCCATCTGCTCTCAGAGACAGAGAGAGAGAGAGAGAAGGGAGCTGACAATGCGAGGATGAGTTCTTTGTGGGGGAATCTCTCCTCTCTCTGGTAACAAGAGTTAACTTGTTTAATTGCGTTTCACATTCCAGCTGAGACACGTCAAATACACTGTCTACTCACACCAGGGCTGAAGCAATATGAGCTTTCAAGGCCAATAAACACCAACACTCAGCAGTCCAAGCACAGCGTAGGAGCTGCAGCCTTTTTCATCTGAATATTCATCATGAATAATGTGCTTTTGTTCAAAGAGAAAGAGGCTGACCAAGAACAGAAGATATATTAACAGAGGGTCTCTGTAGTGATTAGAAACACTACTCTGGTTAATCAACACAATGCCAACCAAGAAGCTAAATAGTATATTAAGTGATAATAAAGATATTATTCACACTATAACACAAACAAAGAAACAAATGAATACATTCCATTTTACAACTAATACAGAATGAATCAACTATTCATTTAGTGTCAAAAACACAACATGTCTAAAAGTCACAAATCTGTTTAAATGGAAATGGACCACCGGACAAAAACATTTCTACTGGGTCTGAGTCAGTGAGAAAATACAGAACACTCTGGAAAACAGTAGAATCTTCACTTCCCAATGATCTTTTCTCTATTATTTTCGACAGTGTATAGTAGTCTCAATTGTTCAGCTAACATTTATGTCAGTAAATACATGTTGAGAGGAAAGAAGATGAGAGGTTAGAGGAGTTAACTCTATACCATCTGGAATGAGTTAGCTAGCTGTTGAACAAAGGAACAGAGTGAACTGAGAGAAAGAAAAAAGACAAAAACGAGCTCTTTGACTTTTCTGCTTCACTCTGGAGGGAAACAGAGATCCTCCAATTCAGAATAGAGCTCTACTATGGAACTGTTTGACACTTATCTAAGAACTGATGAGGGATCTCCAGCCAGTGGTCAAAAAGTGACTTTGTCCTTCATATACACACACTGACAGTGTTACTTTGGATCAAGGCTTTCAAATGCATGGCAGTGGCTTGGTCGGGAATCACAGTTAAAGTTCTAATATTTCAAAAGTAACAATATATGAACAAACGCTGTTAAAGCAGATGAGGAGTATGTGCTGTGTTTTCTAACACGCATTAGTTCTATAGATTAGAAAAACACGCCTTGGCAGCATTGCCTCTGGTATACAGTGATGGCAGGAAAGTTGCTGAACGGAGTTTGACTTTTTTGTCTTTGATTTTTTTTGTCTCTGTTTGCATTTCACTTGAGCAGTGGAGTCAGGAAACCTACAGAAACCAATGCTGTCAAGTCCAAATCCAGTCCACTGTTCCATTCACAGCAAACAGTGGAATCATTTCACTCCATAGAACTGTACTGCCACTACTACTATATGATGATATTTGATTCTATTATTCTATTCTCTATATGTGACAGCATTTGATTATTCTCTATATGTGACAGCATTTGATTATTCTCTATATGTGACAGCATTTGATTATTCTCTATATGTGACAGCATTTGATTTTCTATATGCGACAGCATTTGATTATTCTCTATATGTGACAGCATTTGATTATTCTCTATATGTGACAGCATTTGATTATTCTCTATATGTGACAGCATTTGATTATTCTCTATATGTGACAGCATTTGATTTTCTATATGTGACAGCATTTGATTATTCTCTATATGTGACAGCATTTGATTTTCTATATGTGACAGCATTTGATTTTGTCTATATGTGACAGCATTTGATTTTCTATATGTGACAGCATTTGATTATTCTCTATATGCGACAGCATTTGATTCAGCTCTATGTATGACGGCATTCTACGGCAATATTCCCCTCTACTCTACAGTAATCTATTTGGCAGTGAGGACTGAACACAGAAGAAATCATGATACATTTTGTTACACACTGTACTCTGTTAAATTGTGCTCTGTTCTAATGCCATTTTTAAAGTATTCCAGTTGAACCGGCTCCAAAGAAATGAAGCCCAGTTCAGCTGGTGAGATCAGATAGATCGTACTTCTTTTGTATGTGTATTCTGTCTGGGGTTCTCTTCTGTTCTCTGGCTCTGTGCTGCTGTATTGTGCTGTAATCCAGAGCTGAAGGAGTTAAGTTCTGTGCAGTGGGTGAACTCAAAGGAACTGGCGTTCACGTGGCTAAGCCGCTGTTGCTATGGGAGAGAGGCCAGACAGAGGAGAAAGAAACCCCTCTCTCTCCGTCTCTCTCACATTCCCATTTTTGCTCCCTCTCTCTCTCTCTCTCTCTCTCTCTCACACTCACTCACTCGTTCTCTTTCCCTCCTCCTCTGCTCTCTCGTTCTCTCTCTGCCAGAGAGGCTGGCTGGCTGGAAAACCAAACGACTAATGAGAGCACACAGCTCTCACTCTCACTCTCTCTCTCTCTCTCACTCTCTCTTTTCTCTTCATTTTTCAAATAGCATTCAATCTCTCTCTCTTTCACTTTAGCTCTCTGAAACATCTCTCACTCTTCTCCCATCATCATCCCCTATTTTGTCTGTCTCCATCCTTCTCTCTCTCTCTCTCTCTCTCTCTCTGTTTCTCACTGTCTCTCTGTCTTTCTGCAATATCAGAAATCCAGCCAGTGAGTCATGCATCACCAGCACAAGGCCAGGCTGAATATGCCAGACGTTTTGAACGCTACCAGGAATTAAAGTCAAGACGAATTTAAAGACAGAATGAAAGAGCACAAGCTGAGAGAGGAAGCATGTATATGCCCAAATATAGCTACTGAAGCACTATGTTATAGATGAGGAGAAAAACAAAGCAGGACACGGATTGTTTAAGGACATGAAGCTCTGTTGTGTTTAGTAAAGCAGATATGATGCAGAGTACAGCTATCTGCTCTGAACGCAGCAGCTTATACAGTGTGGAAGATAGTTTATTACAGACATACGTACATCTGAGAGGCTGGGAGCATTCAGGCATGAAGAGTGGCTGAAACAAACTCATTTTTCAATTAAACAATGAAAGAATGAATTGAGTTCCGTCTCAAACTGAACTTTTGGATCATTTCTGATGGTTTTCTGCACAAACAGCACAGGCTTCTATTCCTCACTGCTAGTATAAGGTGACAAAATAACAGCATATCATATTTGAACAAGGCATGTTTACGATGCCTGGTAATACACATAATCCAGTTACGGCCCGATGAATGTAGAAGGACAGGAGAGATCAGGAGCAGACAGGAAATGAGAGAACAGGTCAGGGTCGACTGGAACAGGATAGGACTGAGAGAACAGGACAATACATAACAGAGCAATACAGACGCAAACAAGGCAAGGCTGCCAGGAGGGAAACAAGAGAAGAGGACAGGGACAGGGCTCAAGAAGCTAGCTCTGACACAGCTAATCCAATAATCAAGTGTCTGTAACATTTATGTTATTAATCATCAATAGCCATCTTCAGCTGATGCTGTTTTCTCAGTCTTTTCACTGCTTAAAGAGAACAGACTGTTCTGGAGGACAACAGGGACCCTGTTTGAAATTCAACTAGAGAGACTGTAAGCAGGCCTATTGTCATTCATCCCGCTGTAGCATCCCACTGGCACAGAGCAACCATGTTAATATAATGAATTAGTTGATGACAAGATTAAATGTATTACATTACAGGGTCAACTGGTGTCAGTTAGGACGGCAGACAGACGCATCACGCAGACAGGTAAGGCAGCATTCCATCAGCCCCGGCTTTCTCCACGGAGGCAGGAACGAGTTAACCGCTCCAGGTTGACCTCAGGGGGTGGACAGCAGGAGCATTCTCCCACAAATAAGCAGAATGCAGACAGCAGAAGGTGAGATCTCGTCTTCTACTCCAAAAGAAAAGGACACAGCCAAGCTAGATGGACATGCATGAGCCGCTGTTGCTCGATCCATTTGGGAGATGTTCCAGACTGAACAAGCACAACCTCCTCATTACCGGCTACACCAAAATAGCTTCCCTCGCATTCTTTGGTAAAACAGTCTAGTTAGAGGGCCGGGCCAGTATTCCCTGACAGCAGTGTTTGAAAATACACAGGACACTTCTGGAACCGACACGATCCTTTCAGTGGGCCTGAAAACATTTATGAATATGTTAAACTCTAGTAGTCATCACTGGGCTTTAGGAGGCAGTTATTAGTGCTCCACAGTGGCATTAACCCTATACCAGATGCTTTTCCAGCCCGATAAGAGTAGAAATGATCAGAAAATACCAAATACCTGGACAGTCTCTACAGGAAATGTCAGTTTGAGTCTCAACAGCAGGCTTGAAAATCATACCGTGTGTTATCAGCTCCTCTATCTCCAATCAGTGAAGGAGGGATTTCATTCAGAGCTCTTGTGAGCACATGGGCTGTCTGAGGGTGTGATGGAGATAACAGCAGTCAGACGGGCTGAGGTTTACTCATTCCACATTCAGGACACAGTCACAGTCTGTCTGAGCTGCTTTCTCACTCAGTGTTCTACTGAAAGGTTTACTGCTGAGGATAAGCCACATACAGTTCAGTATAGTTAACAGTTAGAATGCTTCTCTTCATCACATGTGAGAGGTACACTAAAACCATTTCAAAAGCTTATAAATAATGTATTCATGCAGTATATTATGGAGTATCTAACACCACCAGTTTAATGCTAATGAGGCAAAGAATGAGCTGTTGTTCTGACATCATTTCAGGCTGTAGAACATGACTGACTGTTATCTCCTTCACTCGCACATCAACATATACCCTTACAGCTACAGCTGACTGAACGGACCACCTCTTCACTGTCACTGGTCTTAGAGGGGAAACCACACTGTGACTGGTCAAACTTCTCTCAAACAATGTTTGCTGATTGGTCATGTATCTGTGTGTATCTGACTGGACTGAGATCCATTCTCAGGTGCTTAAAATGAAAACTGAGGTCATGAGGTGACGTCTGTGTATGTGAGGGCACTTTAACACTGCTCTGTGATCGGAGCTGCCATAAGATCAGGTATTGAGTATTGATTTCATTCACCATGAAGTCAAAGTGAAAGTGTAGATCACAATCTGTCCAAAACTGGGATCAGGTGGTCAGTGTGTGTCTCACAGGCCTCTGGTGTTTGGCCTTTGCTCGTTTTTGGTTCTTATTACGCTTCATGTGTGTTCTTCTGCCTGTTTTCTAAAATAGAAATTCTATTGCAGCCTAGCGATGATAGAAGTAGTGGAGCACAGTGCACCATTCTGGTGTGACACAGTCGTGTAAGAACCACAGCAGCTGTTGAGTAGTAGATCCTAATGTATTCCCAGGGTTATCTGGGAAGCCTCCGAGCCTATAGGAGACTTTATGGCTGCCGTATGGAGCACAGTGATGTAGTAGAGGTTTAGTGTGTGTGTGTGTGTGTGCGTGTGCGTGTGTGTGTGTGTTCAAGAGAGCTGGGGGAAGGGTACATCCAGTCAGCAATCCAGCCAGCCCATCCTGGCTTCAGATTACATTTTGTTTCCTTAGGCACCAGAAAACAAACCACTAACACTCTGTGTATCCAGTTACTGCGCTGCCCAAACACCACATAACCTGGACGTCACACAGCAGTACTGTAGCTCACTGTGTGCATGTCAGTTTGGTAAATAAAGAGTTAAAACGACACCGTTGTTTCATTTCTCTCAAATTCATTATTACAGCTACGGTTAGATGTAAAAAATGACAACATGCCGGTGAGCAGCGGCTGCCTGTAGACATCAACACAAAGGACACACTGACTGTGAACAATGGAATACATAAACATCATAACTGAAGGTTAATCAGTGAGAATAAACATCCTGTAGATGTAGTAACTGTTTATTGCCACGACTAGCATATCATCAACCAGTTACCCAATCACCTCCTAGACTGGTGAAGAACATTCATTGTTGTCATTAAGTGCAAACTGAAATCTACACAATCCACTGAGCAGCATTCAAAAGAACCAACGGTGTAGCCAAACGTGTACACACTGTAGGGCTACAGATATGTGCTACATATGTGCATCCAGATTAGAAGGTGAAAGCTGCTCTGCCATGTTTATTCTGTGTCTCTGGTTTGTGTTTGTACGCTAAAACAATGCTGCTATTCACAAGCCGACACACACACACACTTACGCATAGCTTCGAAATATTTCTGCGCTGGCTGAACTGCAGCACTGCAACAAGCATGCATGGATTCTGTATGTGGAAGGTTCTTCCCCGCTCGTTTTCTGCTGATTAGCCACACAGAGATGAACCTCAGGCCACGGCCCCTGTTACTGTACACACAGTGTATACGCGACACACACACACACACACACACACAGGAAACAAAGGCTCCAATAGGCAATGACCTGGCCGCCCTACTCTTTCCATTCATTGTGAATCCAGATGAGTGTAGCAGTTTTATGCCTAATGTGTCAGTTTAGGGTTCTGCTGCTGAGCTTTGGATTTTTCTTTCTGCTCGTCCCTCAAGTGCCACCAGAAAACTAAGTGTACACAGGAGGAATTACATTACGCTGTGTAGCTGCTCTGTATGTCACCACTGGTCAGATCCATCTATCAGCCTCTGTTGTTGCCATTTGAACTCGTCTGTTTTCTGTTTGAGACTGCGTTCCTGCAGCGCCAATACTGGGTCACTGCAAAGGAATTCACGGTGTCATTAATGGAGCACTGGATTTGAATAGTTGGTGGCGTTCTTGAACTTTTTCTTACACCAGCAAAAAGAGAGAGAGAGAGAGAGAAAAGCATTCTTCTTCCTTTAGAGGCGAGCTCATTTAAAGTACTGTCAGGTTTATCAGGTGGAGAGCAGTCAGACAGTGAGACAATGGATTGTACTGGAAAATAAGAGTTGCATGACGACTGGTGGGAACATTTAGCTCAGATATACAGTAAACAAGTGTGACTGACTCCTGTGCACATACTATTAGTTAATATCTTCAATAAGGAGCATTAAGATAGGAAAATGAATACCAGGACCAAGCCTCAACCTGCCGCTTCATCACATCAGATACATCATTATATCATCTCCACTGACTGTTTATGAGCTCGTTGCATAATGTGGACTAAGGGTTAGGCAGTGAAGCAACTGAGCAGACGGAATATCCCAAACAAAATAAATAACGTGCCTGTTAGGCTACAGTTATTACACTGCTGACTCTGTATCATATACAGAACACGCTCTAAAACAATTAAGCCAAATGAATCAGTAATTGTAAGATTATTTATCTGTCCTCAATTTCATTGTTTCACCCACACGAGCTCTAAGCCGGTCAAATTAGTTTAATCTAGTGCGAGAGCAGATGTCTGACATTATCTGACATGCTGTTAATAATACAGCATGTACAGCAATAATAATAATAATAATAATAATAATAATTGCCTGTAAAGTACAGTTATCATGGCTATACTTAAAGCTGTACAAACATGTTATTGTACATTACATAATTACATATTTAACTGAACTCTCTGATGTTTTCCTGCACAGTGACATATGACTGCATATAACTCTGGATTGTACCATGTATATACAGTATGTTAACCTCGGAATGCAGCACAAAGTGCAGTGGGAGACCCCGCGGTGTGCAGCGATCATGTAAAGTGTGCACAAAGTGCCGAGCTAATGAAAAGCACTGTCAGGTTTATCAGGTGGAGAGTGCAGCTAACAGCTGCAGGACATCTTCAAACTGCTTGTGTTGTCCGAACCCCCCAAAAATAATCAGCTCTCAGGCGTTTAAGATGAGGGAGGGCAGTAAATCCTTCATTTGTAAAGCTGGAAGCAGAAAATAACCGCCACAACGGGAAAATCTAGTTACTGGTTAGTTTTCTTTCAATCTGCCAATCAAGTGATGGACTGTCAGTTCGATATTAGAATGTTCGGCTTTATGAGGACAGAGTTCATGAATGAAAAGCTCCAGCGTGATGGATACTCTTGTTGATTTAGCCCAACAGATTTGAGACATTTGGTCCTGATGGGTGGTAATCTCAGACTCATCTCTACATCAACACATGGTCATACTGATCGACTTGTTCAGACTGCATTATATTTCCACTAAGATATATATCTATGAGCCAATAAGCCTCAGTGAGCTGTTGCTAAACCAGTACACTCCTGCACTACTGGCCTATCTGACCACAGACACTTGACAAAGGCCTGACAGCTTGGCTTGACACACTTCGTCTAATCTAATCTCCAATCCTTCTCCACTGTATTCACTCAGCTAGTTAAGCCCCTTGCTAATGAGACTGTGCCCCATTGTATGGAATTAAAGCAGAACACTACTCACTGCCTAAATCACATCACACACAACGTTCAATTCTACAAGGGAATTAGGAGGCTGGGAGCATGTTTGTTGTGCTACATAAACAACTACATGTAATATGGTGCGCAGACGGGGGGGAACATGAGTGTTCAGCTATGACAATGTAATCAATTGAGGAGATGACGCCACTTCACGACTGCTGTGAAAACGCAGACGACGTGGTGTAAACATGGGAGGGAGGGAGGGACATGAAAGATATGAAGATGTGATGAAACCTGGAATTTATCTGCCACGGACAGCACCATGAGCAGCCCTGTGACACGTACGCTGGCTTCAATCGATGCTTTAAAAAACACACAAAAACTGAACTACCTCTGACGGCTCACAAATTGAAAATACACACATAAAGAGCAGTCCTTTGACCATTAGATGATAATATTTGCTGGAACATGTAATATCTGGTGGCTTGCTGCGCATGTGTACACTGAAATGACAGCACAGAATGAGAAGTGTGCTGGGGTCTGGCCAGTTATCTGCATAGGCAGATAGAAGGATTGTGTGAACAAAAGAAAACGGGGGAACAGGCACACTGTACACTGAGACAGTACTGTGGATTTGTCAGCCAAGAGCTTGTCAGGGCAAATATTTCATTGTTTGCTGGTTTTGGCATGTTAACCCATTATGAAAATAGCTCTCTCTTTTTTCTTTTTTTTTTTTTTTTGAAAAATGAAAAAGGAGGAGGAAAATTCAGACCAATATATTGCCAAGATTTTCATCCACCCCTGCCTGCCTGCCTGCCTACTGACTGTCTAAAGAATGCAATAATTAACGTTACACCTCAAGCAGGATATGTGTCTGCTCCTGAAAGCTCCAGAAGTGACAATATGGAGCTGTCTTGAAACTGAAGACAATATTTTACATGAAGACAAACTGCCCATTGTTCAGCCTGCAGCGAGCCAGTTTTATGTTTTTACAAGTCCCAGCATTCCTGCATCCCCTGTCCAAGTCGGAGGTGCTTGTAGTCCGCCAGAAAAACACACGCAGACGAGGCAGAGGCTTTTATGGTCCGACTATCATGCTCAAATAACGTGGATTGTAAGCAATGAGCACGAGGTAACCTGGGGGGGGGGATTAGCTAACGTAAAGGGCTGGGTAAATCTAGAAAGCTACCCTTACCTCCGTCAGCTGATTCGCAGTATACAGCAGATTAGAGCATTTAGCTGCTCGGGACTCAAATTCCGACACAAAATGCGGCCGGACAGGCAGACAGAGGACAACACGTCGTGAGCTCACATTCCAGCATATTCTCCTTCATTTCAAATGAGCGCTTTACATTCTGCTTTATGGCTTAAAGACACGGTGTATATGCACGGAGCACACTGTGGTTCAATCAGCCCTAGTCGTTAGCCCCTTATGGGAGCATGGGAGTGCGTGTCAGGCACAGTGAACGGTGTGTGAGTGAGCTAACTTTGAATATATTGATGTAAATAAGCAGAGTGACTGACTGTCTGGACCAACGTTAGCTGTTTGCTCCCCATAAACCCCCTGCTGGCAGTCTGCCTCTCATTAACTTGCTTTGCTGAACTGGTCAAATAACTAGTCAAACTTACACACACAGGAATGACAGATATTTTGGTGAAACGAGGTGAAATCCAAGCGGCACACTCACTGCTCCACACAGCCATAATAACAACTACGTTAAGAGAAAGCCACAAAATAATTTCCGCCTGGCAAAGCCTGCAACATTGCCTCGCTGGCTAGCCACCAACCACAGAGATTTTTACCATTCGCTTTGCATGTAACAGACCAAAGAGGATGACAAAGTCAGCGTTTTCCTTACCGTCAGGTCGGGGTTGTCGCTGTCACGGTGGTTAACGGCTCGTATGACCCCGGACCTCCACGGCCACCGACCGATGTCGCCAATTTCAGGCGGCTCGTCCCCGCTGACACAGAGGAACCGCTTCCCGACCAGCTCCGGCCGAGCCTCGACTGCCATGGCCCTTCGCTGGTCAAAACCCCCCCTCGAAAAAACTTCCCAACAACGACGCCCTTACAGACCTGTCATTTACGACATCAAACCAGCTCTAAAGAATCCAACAATAGAAAGAAAAATAAAAAAAACTAAAGTTATTCGTTGCTAAACGCTGAAAAACCGACCCGGGGGATTTAAATGTGTAGCAGTCTCCACCCGCTCGAGCGTCAGTCTCTTTTCTCCGCGTGAAAAAACGCTGGAACACTGAGCCGCATCACCGCCGCCATCCATACTCGTGTTTCTCCGCTGGATCCCAAGGCATTCACGGGCCGCAGCACTGTTGTGTCCCTCCGCTCAATTCAACCCCATCGGTACTATTTTCGCAAAACTACACCTACAACTGCTCGTGCTGTTGTCGAAAAACACCCGCGCGAATACTGTGAACAAGTATAAGCAACCTCTGTTTGTTTTACTATGTTAAAAGCAATACTGCCATTCTAGTGCCAATGTCACTGCTGCTATTATAAACAACAGCTGTCATACAGACTTTAAGAATGTTGATAATATCGTAATACATGTATAATTCCGCAGCGTTGGTTTGTTCGTGAGCTCACCTAAATATAGTTTTTTTTTTTTGTTTTTTTTTTTTCAGAATTCATATGTTGTCATAACGAGGATGCATAAGGCATGTGGCATTTAAATCGCACGGGTCATGCATATCCATATACTTGAGAGGTGTATATGGTGTATAGCTATAACACCCTTTTCTATTTCTAGTATATATATTAATTTGTTTTCTATTATTCTATTATTATTTTAATTCATGAGTGCATTCATGATTCATGATTTTTTTTTTTATCCATTTTGTGTGCTGTAACCATTTCCTTTGTATGAAATCACTGACATCTATCTGATCCTGTTATCTTATCCTGTATACTTCTTATTTTTAAATCCCTATTTGTATCACAGACTTGGTATATTTAAAGTCTGTTTCATATCTTTTATTTCAGTTTCAGCTTTATGCTTTACTTAAAAGTGCAAAATGTGACACAGTAGCTCTACATTAGTGTCCTGTGTGCACAGGACACCTATGCAAAATAGAGTTAACAAACCCCATTGGACCACCTTGGGCAAATAAGAGTTACATGAACAAAATGAATGAATAACTTACATGTATGGACACTTCATTACATGTAAGTGCTCTAAGGGAGTAAATATAGCTGAAGAAGTGTGTAATGGACCACATATGTGGTTTAACAGGCTCTGTTTATTACAAACCACTCATATTGTGTACTATGAAAATAAACTGTTGTACTTGTGTAATCCGTAACAGTGAACATCAAGTCTGTGTTAATCTCTGTCAGTTATACTATTGTTTGAGGGAAAGCACTGCACATTTTGCACACGAGTCTGTGCTTAATCTGCATTACTGCATGCATTATTGGATTAAACAACTGAAGCCAGTGTTAAGAGCCTGCTAATTGATTTTCATATCGCTTTGAAATGAATGAAAACTCCCGGCTGTCCAATCAGTACAGAGAAATACATCTATAAATCAAAAATGTAGATGTCATGTAATGTGAAGGTGTAGAACACATTCAACATGGTCCGCAAAAATGAGAATTATTTAGAGTTCAAGAGCTGAAATGATCAAACACACTGGTATGGACATTTAAAAATGACAGTGGATTTTAAAGCCACCATCAGAACACAAGAGATGTTTACAGTTTCATTCACTATAATCTGCTGTTTATCTTCTTAATCTTGCTCCATTGTATGTGAACATTTCATTCACAATGCATCTGACATGTTTGGTCTCTTTCTTTCAGTGTGGATTTACTACAGTAGTTTGCAATGTCTTCCACTGAGGCCTCCTGGGCCATAAAGGAGCGAGGCACAGAGAGAGAATCAGTGAAGGAGAGAATAAGGCAGGGGAAGTGAAGGAGAACAAGAGAGGGAAGGTTTGTGTGTGTGTGTGCGTGTGTGTGTGTGTGTGTGTGTGTGTGTGTGTGTGTGTGTGTGTGCGCGCGCGCTCTGTGCGGAGAATTGCACTCCTGTGTGCCTTTGCTAGTGTATGTGCGTGTGTGTGTGTGTGTGTAGAGTGTAGGGATGTTAAGGACAGCATAGAGGTTTGTGTGTGAAGCATGTAGACGGCAATCAGCCTGGAGCGACCTCCAGGGTGGGGATACAAGAGAGGAAGAGAAAGAAAGAGATGGAATGGAGAAAGAGAAGCGGGGGAAACATGGTCACAGTAAGGACACATGAGACAAGAGAGGCAAGAAAAAGAAGAAAAAGAGGAAGAAGGAAAAGAAACAAGTAGAGCAGAAGTGCTGCCATGGTGGAATAAGAAAATGAAACAACTGAAAGGAAAAGCACCATGGGTAACTATGAAGAAGTGAGACTAACATATTTCGTGTCTTATTTACATATTGTGTCATGTTTTTGAACAGGTGTGACATAAAACACACATTGTGGTAGTAGTGAGCATTACAGTTATTTCCTGACCAACAACAGCTGGATGGCTTTAGAGTTGAATGAAAGCATATTTAGCAAGCAGTTACCTCCTGCTTGCAATCTTTGTGTTAAAATAGGTTGAATCCCAGGCCTCTGACTCACAGGGACAATGGCACAAAAAGTTGGAGAGCTCCTTTAATTTAATGGCATCTAGTGGTGTGGATTGCAACCCTCTATCCTAGTACTCCAGTTCCAAGTGTGTTGCGAAAAAATATGGCGGTTCAACATGTTGGACTCCATGGAAGAGGACCTGCAGCATCTGTGGATACAAAAGGCCCATTCTAAGTAACAAAACATAATGATTCTTCTTTTCAGGCGATTATACACTAATAAGAACATAGTTATGAATGTTATATTCCATTTCTGCCACATTCTGTAAATAGAGCCACCTAAATCTGACACACTGGACCTTTAATACAGAATTTACTGTAAATTTAGACACAACAAAATCTTACCTACCTCAATCTTACCAATATGTACAGTAAATATAGCTAACACACAGACTGCACAAATTTTAATTTGTATTGTTTAATTTACACGTAATACCATCAGAATCATATAAAACACAAAAAAGTCACATGTTCATATTCGCAAATGAGTATAAGAAGAACTGTTCTAAGAGCTGTAATGTGTTCCTGTGGAATGCTTTGAAGCCCCCGATTAAAACAATTATGAGTGGATGAAATGTTTGCTTAAGATATTGAGGAGCCACCCTTTAAGTAAAAGAGTTATAAATAGAATACAATACAAACAGAGATTCTTGCCAGATTTAAACTGTCAGTCCTACCAAGTACCTAATCAGAATTAAAGAACAATGTGTGGGTGCAGGTGTGTAATCTGGGTTATTCAGATACCATTGTATGGCCTCATATTACAGTTGTTTCATTCCAAGATTTGCAACTCTCTATGACATTATACAGTAGTGTGAGGTTAGCAGTGGAGCAGCTGAATGTGTTTTCTGCTCAGCTGTGATCCTCTGATGCTGCCCCAGACAGGCAGTGTGACCAGAGTGGCTCCACTGGGAATCTCCCTCACACTGCTGCACACTGCAGCAGTCGCCTTCATGAATAACAAGTAGCTCTGAAGCCAACCCCCCTTCCTTCCCCATACACACACACACTCGCATCATATGTACACAAAACACGCACATATCTGCATGTGGTCACAAACATGCACATCTGCAAATATATAATGTCACAAGCACATAGCTGCACAGGCTCACACACACAAACACACACTTTTATGTGCACAGAAATCATTATCTACACACACAGATGGACATGCACACACAAAGAGAAAGACATGCTGAAGCTCACAGATGGGGTTTGCGTCTGCCAAGTGCTATGTATGGAAAACTGTAATGAATATGATTACGGCTAAAGACTAGTGTGGTTTACATAATGAGTAAGACAAAGGCAGTCCAATGCGTTCAGGTATCCAGCTGCTCCAGACGAGAATAAATCAATCAAATCATGTCTTAACCTTCTGCATGACAGTAAACATAGTAGGAGAAAATATAAACAAGATGAAAGTGAGTACTGCAAGTCAAGAAGCATAAATAGAAAACTGACATAATAAAATATTATAAAAACAATATATGCATAATTTAAAGGAAAAAGCTGTACTGCAAAAATATTGACCATGGGATGTGCAAAGATTTACATGAACAAGTTTAAAGAGTAATTTAAATGTGCAAAAGACAGGCGATAAGGTAACACACTGATTCAGGTGTGTGGATTTTAAGTTGATGTTACATTAAATTTAAATCCTATATTGAATGCATGATACAGAAATGTAAATAAATATCAACAACACAGTGAGAGCATGGAAAACAAATAGGACTCTTAGGTTCCGTATAGGTGTGTGTATAAGTAAGAAATGCATCATAAATAGAGCTTGTATTTAACATTTTATTATGTATTGTGTTACTTATATTACTTGTAGTCTCCCACCATTTCCGTGATAGGAAAACGCTTCCCCAACAACAACAACAACGCTCGGAACATTCACAGAACCCTGCTGCTCTCTCCCGTTGGTTAGAATTCGCCACGAATCGAAGATAGACCAATCAGAGCGAAGATCGCTGAGTTTAAAATTCCACCGCTTCCATTAAAACGCATAAGTCACATGGGCAAACGAGGCCAACCAATCGTAATTTGCGTTTGTTGTAAACAGACCGATCGGGCCAATAGCAGGGTCCGGAGGTTGTGCTTTTCCTGTTGACGTCAGGGACTAGCTGGGCACCGTTTTGGTGCCAGGAACTGAGGAGTGAAGTGTAGAGGGAAGGAGGAAACCAGAAGGGAAGAGGAGACTGCTACAAAACAGCACGAGTCACATCGGACAGATATCCCATCGCTTAGCTATGCTCACAAAGACAGAGCAGTGAGGTGGAACGTTTCTCAGACATGCTGTGTGCTCGGTGTTCGGTCAGATAGCGAGCTGCTCCCGGACCCGCTCATCGAAGTTTCGGCTGAAGAAGTTTCCAGCGGCTCGGCTAACCTCTGACGTTACCACCGGGGCTGCGTTCCACTTCTGACCTTACACAACAAAGACAGAAAACATGGTGTCCTGGATCATTTCGAGAAGCGTTGTGTGAGTATAAAGACGACTCAGAGCAACGGAAGTGAACTAAAACGATGTTTCTGCCTCGTGAAGTAAAAGTGGGCTGATGAGCTTTGTTAGCTCGCTTGGCTAACTTGTTACCGTCCTGTGGCTAAGCTAAGACCGCAGTCCTTTAATTGTCTCCATTAGGAAGTTTGTCATCAGCAAACGGTGTCATGTGTGTTATCAGACAGTGAGCAGACACTTCACACACACGCTATTGTCGCTTTTTTAAATAGAAATAGTCGTGGGGCCTCAAACCTGCTGGCCTTGTGGCTTGTGAGTTGCTATCGAGCCTAAAGCTAACGCTTCTATGTTGTTTATGAATCATGGCCGTGCACGCGCTGGTGAGTCAGCCGTTACATGTCACTTTTATGAACTTTTGTATCGGTGAGGTGGAACTCTGTAAGCCTCGACCTGTTCCTGTGTGAAGGAGTGTCAGGTACAGCTGTCATCCTGAAGATATTATTAGCCAGCCCTGCCCAATTTAACCTGGCAACCAGAACATTGGTAGGACACAGGAAAAAAAAAACGAGATGTGGCTCAGTTTGCATGCATTTGTTTGGTTGTTACTGGATACACAGTTTTATTGCCATGCTGCTGAAATCTGCAGTTCATAAAGCAGAAGTCAAATATTCAGATTGGATGTAATGAAGATGTGGCTCGATTAGGTTAAAAATGCCAGTTTCCCCTCTCTTCTCCCTCTCTTCTTTCTCCCGCTGTCTTTCCTCTCCTCTGTCTGTATACGTCCACACATAGGAACAGCACTGTAGTTACATAACCTGGCATCATGGAGGATAGGAATGCAGTGGAAGCGACAGAAGGGAGTGGTGGAAAAGTACAAAATGCCCCTCGCCGTTCTCTAATGTAACTTTTCTACACGAGCGCTCTGCTGTGGGATAACACATTCTTTTATAACAGGCTGGTGTCACAGGTCAGCATGTGCTCCATCAATGTCAGAACCAGGAAGCACATGACCGTTTCAGGCTTTCGTGACTGTGGGGCCTTCGTCTCTCAACATGTCCATAACTATGTATACACTCCTCCTTCCTCTTAATCTTGCGTTTTGCTTAATGTAATTGGACTGCGTACTATGCCACATTAACATAAACACTATAGATGGCCTTCCAGTGTCACTACCACGACCACAAATATACCTTCGCCTGCTAGCTTGTTATGTAAGTGAACCAGCAGAGACAATGATAATGAATGTCATCTCATCAACTCTTCAACACAGTTTAGTATTAGTCTACGTGGGCTGTGTTCAGCTGTATTCAAAGGGAAATGTTTGTTAGCTCGTGTGACTCTGTGACTCAGCGGTTTGAACCTGATGTTTAGGGCCAACAAACAATAAGATTGCAGCCGAAAGGAGGAGAACGTATGGTGAGAGATCTAACCACGACACATGCAACGATATAGATCAACCAACAACACAACAAGTAAAAAAAATCATGTTAGCTATGTTGTGGGTTTCCAAAGTGTCTCTTAAGTTGCTCCGGCTCCAGTCAGCAATACTCATGCTAACATCCCAACAACAGCATGTCTCGGCAAACTAGAGAGTAAGCTGAATGCTCCTGGGCAAATCTTTTTAAAGTTACCTGACACACAAATCCTGGCTTGAAAAACTGAAAAAACAAGTTGTTAGTGTTGCGTGTACAGAGATTTGTTTTCAGCACACACACACACACACACACACACACACACACACAGTAGAAAGGTAGCAGACCATGAGGAGAGATTCACTGAACATGAAAACAAGTGTATTGGGTTAGAATTAGATTATGTAAAATCCTTTGCCCCACCTTTATCTGTATAACCATGTCATAGAAACTATATTCAGCCTTTCAAATCACAGCTGAAGGCTTACATGTGGATGTTCCAGTAACACCACCCAGATGGGAAAAAAAACATGTGACTCAGCACACAGTCCATTAACAATGGATTTAATGCGTCTGTGATTTCCAATATACGGTCACACGATTTTGTTTGTGTGTCTCACTCCTCCATAATATTATGTCTGAAGTGTCAACTGGCGTAAATTCAACCGTCAACTGTCGTAACTTCTGCCCTCAACTGTCCCGAATTCTGTTTTTTCCCCCCATTCTACACGATAAATATATTTAAATAACCCACTCTGGTCTACGATGAAAGTCCTGCTAGTTTTCTGAAATGTTCTAGTTCTGTTACTGTTTCTTATTTATTTCTAATCATGTGTTCAATGCATTGGTGCAAACCTGCTCTACCTATTAGCTGAACCTATTCTGGTTGGTATACAGGGATAGAAATGGAATGGAAGTATTTAAATACCCAGAATCTCCAACTAACTGTTTACATATAGGAGCAGCCTAATCCAGAGATCCGGAGAGAGAGAAGGTCAGACGTACTTAAATGACACACCCAATGACGGAGAGAGGGAGAGATCATGGTGCTGTTGGTAGAAGAGGGTGTGGACTGCGATTACTCTGAACAATATGATTATATTATATATTACAATAGAATATGTTTCTAGCGGTCTGAATGAGTCATTAAATTTGTCAACAGTCACTTTTGCAGGTTGGCAGCACTGATCTCCATCTACGGTTGATGTCGTGTGTGTGATGTAGTTTAGGGCTCATGCCAGTGCCACCTCACATTTTTCAAATCTGAACTTGAATTTTAATAAAATGATATAGGCCCATATTTCATGACACATTACTGTAATCATTTCATTTGTAGCAAACGTTTTTTCTCTGTTGTCCCACATTCACTTCATGTTATTGTCCCTTAATTTCCAGCACTGCAAAGGTCGGGTAAGCCATTCTAGGTAATGTGATTCTACTCGCAATCCCTCCTCACAGCCTGCTAGCTTTCCACTTTGTGTGTGTGTGCTGAAAATAAATGTGGTGCTTGTCCACAGTTCTGGCTCTGTAATTGGGAATCAGGCAAAGTGGCTCAGAATGAGCACTAACTTGTTATTCCAGCCTTTCAGCCAGGATTTATGTCAGCTAACGTCAAGTGACTTTCCCACAGCTTTGTTCTAGTAGAAGTCAACCGTTTAATCGGCGCTGGTATAGAATTTTATAAACTTTTTATAATCATTGCTAGTAGAACTCGTTCTCCAATGGTGGCCAATGGCTGTGCAGCCTCCACCTGTGAGGACATACAAAACTATGGAACATATTGCTGTGTCACAGACACACCAGTCAACTCACGGGATATCTATGGCAGCCTTTCAAACCGTCAAACATCTACTCACCAGTGGAACAGGCTTAGTCCATCCCGAGAGGGATTAGGTTAGGTTAGCAGTTCGGAATGGAAATCTAGAACTGGTTCCAAATTGTCTTATTTATCAGAATCATACGCCTCATAGCTTATCATTTCCTTTTATCGATGCCATCATGTTTTTCTTCCAGCTGTGCGTTTCAAAACAACGGCGTCAAAGTCACGTGTCACTCAAGAAGTCATAGCAGAGAGGAGTAAACCCCGCACTGAGCAGGCTTAACAGAACCTAAATGAAAGTGAATGCTGTACAAATATTCTCTCATTTCTTGACACGATGACAGGTAGACTGTTGCTATGGCTAGCTAACCGATTCCAAATTAAACCGCAGTTCACACCTGTGAAGGCTTACTTGCTTACTAGAAAACTGATCAATTGATCAATCAATTAGGGGATGGATAAAGAATCAGGCCCGTAAGCAGACTTGATAATGGAATCTGTATCAGTCAGATGTTCAATTTGATATCAAATATCAATTGTCAGCCCGGTAACTAGCCCAAAAGTCCTGGAAATATTTCATAGTTGCCTATTTATATTATATTAATATTTCACAGACTGTTCTCCACCTCTATCCTCTGCTGTGGAGCCACCAGCAAACTGCCAGGCTCCCACGGTGGCCAATCCCTGGAGACAACAGACAGCAGCGTGCTGGCTGCACGGCCGATGGTTGCGTTGAGTTACTACTGAGTATTTTTGTCTGAGCAGTTTTATTTATTTATTCATTGTTTGTTGAACTGTGAGTTTTAAGCGCTGTCGTAGTGATGTTAACTGCAGTAACAGGAGAGTTACTTTTATTTTTAAGGTCATTAACATCCACATCAGATGAACAGTGCTGGAATTGTAGTCCTGTCTACACTTTGTTTTGCAGGTTTATAGGACCAAAGTTAGATTGAAGCATCACATTTGATCAGAATCAGAACCAGGTTTATTTCCAAGGAGGTTTTCACATAGCAGGAATTTGTCTTGGTGTTACTGGTGCATAACAAACATTAAGTTTGTTTATGTTCATTAGGTTTATGTCAGATCCTGTGCAGTTAATGACTGGCTGACGAGCCACAGGCATCTTCAAAGCAAATATCGTAGCATATTGCTAATGATATTCATGTCATTGCCCTAAACTGAACTTAAATAAATACATGAATCTGAAGTCCGGTTATGGTGTGAATATCATTTCATCTAGACAAGCTCAAATGTATCTGGAGGTATTCTGTCCTAGATTATGTTCTCTGAAGTGTATTTCTGGTGTGTGTCCTGGTGTGTGTGTGTGTGTCCTGTGCCCATGTCAGGAAGACGTTTTCACTACAGTGGCTTCTCTGCTACAGTGCAGCCTGTGACTCCTACATATTGTTGTGCGTGGACAGATTTAGAATGAGTCTTTGTCTTTGTGTTAACTTTAGGTTGTGTAAGAGCCTTAGGGAGAACTACCACTTGTTGTGTTAATTGTTTTACTGTGAGCAGACCTCTGCTCCGCTGAAACACATGTCTTTGTACTTCTACACATCTCGTGCCACAGTTAAAAAAAGGCTGTCGCTGATATTTAGCTCAGCACTCCATGACCAACTCATTTTAGGCGGCAGCCTGCGAGGAATGGCTCCAGAGTCTCTGTTTGTCCAGCTCTTTTTCTTTGTTACAGCCTCCCTTTTGGTGTTGACAAAGAAACTTGAGTTGTCTGCCTAAGAATGGAACAGCCATGAAAAACACTAATACTGTTCCTAAGAATGTGGACCTCCCTGGTGATAATTATCAGTGCACAGCAGTGTTCATATTCTGACAAATGTGGCAGTACAATTAAAAAAGCACAGAGAAACAACACCATGAGCTCCTCTACCGTCTAATACAATTTAGTACAGTATGCTTGCAGTGTTCTACTCCATGCTATTACTGGAAGGATTACTTATTGTAGGACTGTGGTCTTGGATTGCAAATTGTGTGGAATGAATGGAAATGTATCTCCTTTCTAAACTATTCTGGTTACATTGTTTAAAGTTTGAATGTTGCGTATGGTCTGCCTGCTTCAGTCTGCTATGTTTTCATGACATGAGTGTATCACCTGAAAATAAGAACCACTCAGTTTGTGTTACCTTAGAATGAGCCTTTTATATTCACGGATGCATAAAGAGGACTGGATACAGTGTTGGAAGCAGGGCTCAGTTCATTCTTACAAAAGCTGCTCAGTGCAGTATGCAGCAGTTTGAAGAAGTACAGAAGTTTGATTAACGTAGTTAATTTGTTTGTCTGTTTTTATGACGGGTTTGCACGGGGTATTTTATTTTGAAAATCCACCAGATTCTCTATGCTGATTCCAGCTCGTATTCACCGCGGAGCCGACTTCACAAATGGACCAAATTCCGAGAGTGATACGAGTCATTTTAGTGGGAGCTGTGATGCTCAAGGAAAAGATTCACCAAAAAGTCAGAGTTGCCATGTTGCACTACCATTTTTCTACAGTAGCCTAAAATAGAACAAATAAACACTGTCTCTGGACAGGGCCTTTCACATTCTTAGTTGTCATTTTGACCTTCATTTGTAACACTGTAATTATCAAGTTAATGGCTGACATTTGGAGTTGTGGTGACAACGGTATCAAGAAGGCTGACGGTGCAAGAAGCTCGAGCAGTCAGACTATCAGAGCGCTTAGTCAAACTAGTTAAGTAACACAGGACACACACTAGGACTGTTGAGCCGATTATGATTTGACCGTGACGACTGATGGGACTAAGTCTGTCCCAGTCTGGGTCAGCTGGTGTCAGTCACTTTGACATTTGGCAGATAAACTCATAGTGTGTCAAATGTGATAAAGATGTTTTCAAACCTGTTTCTGTGGCTGACATCAGTGATCACTGAGGGACACACAGCGGTCAATAAGCAGCTTTTAACTAAAGGTGTCTTTGTTTTCCAACATTCCCTCACCTCCAGATCTCCTGGTAGGCTCTACAGTCCACGTTGCCCGTGCCTCCCCACACAGGATCTCACCCAAACCCTGCGGTTTCTCCCTCCTTTTTCTGGCCCGCTCAGCACAAATTGCACTGCATATAAACAGTGCAAGCTGCTGGTTTGTTTTGGTACAAGTACATGCAACAATTGGCACAGTTTGCACAATATTTCCTGAGCGGTTGGGGATAATTAGCAACATTTCAGATGCGCTCGTGTTCAGCTCAGTCTCCAGATGAAGTGGTTTAGATAATCTGGATAAACTGTTGGTCTGTTCCCAACTTGTCTGCTCGTCTCACGGCCTTTTGTTGGACTTTATCAAATCTCTTTATTAACTCAGTGAGTACAATGCTGTCGTTATTATACTAATGAAGGTAAAAATCTAACTCAAGTGTTGATAAACCACGATTATTACTTTTAAATTGACTGTGTGCCGTATGCGAGCCAGCTGCTTACTTGTTGTTATTGAAAGGATATGTAGACTGTGTTCTTTTTTCTGTGGGGAGATTTATGCTTCCAGATCTATGCGAAACCATTCAGAGCTAAAGTTCAAACTTGTGTGTGATGTGCTGGTGAAGTTTTTTAATGTGGGAAGAATCCGAGCGCTGTGAGACCACCAGTCTAAATGATGTATGTCATTTATTTCCCTATGAGGAAATACTCTGGGGATGTACAGACCTGGACTCTAACCAGTCTCATTTGCTGTAGCAGCAGTTCTCTCAACAATCCTCCCTCTGTGTTTTTAGGGGAAAAGTCATGTAATCAAATTCTTATTCCTGAAGCTCAAACCAGATGGTGGAAGCTCAAATCTTGGAGATCTCTGGATTCTCTCTCTCTCTCTCTCTCTCTCTCTCTCTCTCTCTCTCTCTCTCTCTCTCTCTCTCTCTCTCTCTCTCTCCTGTTTTCTCCCTCCTCTTCTCCCTCTTGGCGTGTCTCCTGTGTTTTATTGCTCTTGTTCTCTCTTTCTCTCTGCTCTCTCTCTCTTTCTCTCTCTTGTTGTCCAGCCCCCACCCTCCATCCCTCCATCCCTCCATCTGGTTGTTGGTGGTGTACGGTGTCAGGAAACCAGGGAAATTGACCTGGAGCCCAGAGTCAAGGCCCATCTAAAAGCAAAGGGGCTATTTTCTCAGCTGCATGCAGAGAGAGGGGGAGAAGGTGTTGAAATGGGAATAAGGGGAATGAGGAGGGAAAGAAGGGAAACAGAGAGATGGTAGTTTTTGGTATGAAGAAGGGGCCCTGCTTTTCACTAAATTGGTTCAAGAACATTTCAGTGTGTGTTCAATGTCTTTTGTGTGAGCTTGGTTTATGGAGACATCATGGTTTATGGTTTAAGTGTCTCTGCTGGTCCTCTGTAAGAAACTGACGTACATGACCTTGTCTTGGAAGGCCAGGTTAGCCAAAGTTGGCAGATGAATCAAGTTTTATCAAGTAGAACCAGGAGATTTTCGTTTAATAAAGTCTACTCTTGTATTTTGTTTAAAATCGACTTGTACAGCGATAGTCCTGAGTGACGTATGAGTAGAAGGACTGTCTCATCAGTGAAACTGAAAACATTATGTGTGCCAGTAGCGTGCTATAGATTTATAAATCAGGACGATGGGCCTGGACAAACATTGAACCCAGCTGATGTTCATCAAACATGCAGGAATCACTGTAACTTTCACTTTCCAGTGACGGCACTGTCTCAGATCAGGGCTGTGACTGTATGGATTTTCTTAGCACAGTGAAAAAAATAACATACCCCAGAGGTTTTGTGGTTTACCGCTGAGCCCACCCCCTCTCGGTGCTCATAATTATTGTTAGACAAAGGCAGTCTTTACATAAAAGTTTTTTTTTTTTTATGCAAATAGCGTAATTGTATGTTTTGAACTGCTGAAACTGAACTGAGTTCAGCCTCAGGTGATTCCTACTGACTCCGTCCACTCTCGGGACCTGTTTTTCCTGTCCTTGATTGTCCTCCTGTCCCAGAGGAACCCTTCAGAACCCACCCACTATTTTCCTGCATAACAACCCATCTTACAAGTGGAGCAGTGTTCAGACAGGAAGGAGTAGAATGAAGTGACAGCAGTCATTAAAACAAATCTAATACAAACAAAAGCCTCTCACATCATTAGAATCATCACAGCCAAGAGTCCTAGACTGCATAATTCATGGGAGAGCGTGTGAGCTTGTTAATGTTGTTATTGTTGAGCTTGTTTATTACTGTCTTTATTTCCTTCACACCACGGGCCATGTGCCATGTGTGTGTGCACGAGCTCTGCGACTAGACTCTCACTGCAGTCAAAGCAAATTAAAAGCAACTGAGACACGGAAACCTGCTATTATCACAGCTTCAGCAATCGCCCTTCATTAGCACGACTAAGATCTGCTCGCCAAACACAAGGCCTTCAAATTACAGCACTGGAGAGGAAAGACTGGCTGCACCACTACCCTGCCGACAGACTGAGCAATATAGACATTTAGAGAGACTATCCAGGTACTTATGTTTCTACGACAACGCATCAACACCCCCTCCAACCAGGCTGCTGTTGTGTGCTTGGACAGTGGAGGGTCTGGGTTGTTGTGCAACCAGTTTCTGCACTCCAAACATGCACCCAAACACACCCACATACCAGTGTGAGAGCGGAAAGGGATTCATTTACAAACTTTCATTTTTTTTGGGGCAGATGTTTCAGCAGTATTGTTCTAGAAGCTTTATGCAAATGAAGAAGAGTGAGTTGAAATTACAGAGTGTGACAGAGAGATGTAGACGTGAACAGAGAGTATGGAAGCTTTGGCAGCCTGACTGTTTCTATGGCAACAGCAAGGAAATAAACTGCTGTGGTTGTTGGCGGCTCGCCTGCTGCTGAGAGGACTCTGGTCAGAGGGAGTATCTGTATAGAAGACTATATACAGCGTGACTGTGTGTGTGTGTGTGTGTGTGTGTGTGTGTGTGTAGGCTGCTGTTATTGTGAAATCCTCCACACGTTTATCATTTAACTTCGGCTAACGGATTCCAAGCTCCACTGTGAGCCAACATTTTATTTCCAAACTGGCTCCTTCATCCAGCGGTCATGGTAACAGGGCAGGCAAATGAGTCGAGACCAGGGTATCGGTGCATCTTTACCAGATGCTCCACATCCCTTCAGATGTCTCCAACCTTTGAAAGATGAAATCCGAACCATATGGTGGTCGGGTTAAAACAGGACTGTAATTCTTCTGCTGAGATCACACTCCATGGTATTTTTTTGTCTTTTTTCAAATGGTCATGTACAAGTGCGTTCTGAAAACGGCACAATTAATGAACCATCTGCTTACAAAACAGACGATGAACAGTCTGAGTGCACTTTCAACAATATGTCTGAGAAGGCACAAAACATTCAGTCACATGTATTCTGGAACTGAACAACAGTGTAGCGTCCAAATCAATCACAGCTCTTCATTTGATAGAAAAACAGGAATTAATGAGTGATTATTGACCCTGGTTTAGGTGATGATTGAATTCTATATTTATTCATATGACCACAAATGTTCTCCCTCAGCTAATGGAGAGAGCGTGAACAACTTGTGTGATGTCACACCAGTCACACACTGCTGTCTTTGAGGACTTGCGTGCTGTACAGCGGTGACCGGTAATGTGCCATGGACTGACAAGTAACCTACATAATCGTGTTTTTTTTATGAATGGGAGTGAAACTGGAACCATCCGTAGTTAGGCGGAGTGTGTTCTGACACACGAGTCTCTTTGTCAGGATGTCACGAGGTGTCTGAGATGCGGCGTATATTGTCTTACACTTTGACACACTACACGCCCCGTGTCTGCCGGGTCGGCCCATTATCGGACGGATGTGCAGTCTCAGCTCATTAGTCCATGCAAACGACACGGAGATGGCAGGCTCCACTGAATGAAAGGATGTATGCATTCAGGAGAGTGAAATAAATAAGAATGGTAGAAAGACGAGTACAGGGATGGAGATAATGCGAGTCAGTGAGTTAGATGAAGAGATGTTCTGAAAAGAGCAGATGGATGTATCACATGAACTGTGCTATCACACCAAAAGATTCATGAGCAGCAGAACTGGCCAGCAGTCATTCATTTTCAGTGACAGTTGGTGACATTTGGCAGCTGTTGCCGTGGCAGCGTGGGTTTGATTTCTTTGATCATTTATGAACTTCACTGATTTTACACATCAAAGTATGTTTCCAGGTGCTGGAGTTCTTTTCTAAAATCTCCAGTGTCTCCAGAGGGAGCTGTGTGAAGTCTGATAAATGGCCTCAAGTGATGTCATTTGAGTCAGTGTATGTTGGGGCTGACGTTTTAAAAATGTATAAATATATCTGCTTAAGACTAGATTATTAGCTGCTACATGCATAACACTCTTGACCAAACTGTCAGTTGTGAGTTGTATTGTGGGTAATGTAGGCACCATGTTTTCACAAACAAGAAGGATGTGTCAAATAAAAAAATGATATCTGGTTCTGCAGCCTAGATTTTGATACATATTTTAAAAGCAGTGTTACAGGAGTGCATGCTATTTGTATCTGTATCACTACCAGTTTGAAGTGGGACAACAACTTTAGTTTCTCCTTCACTCATAGAACAGGAGCGTGAGTGGAGGCGGTTGCAATCAGCAGCTACACTGCTTGAGGACACTAAATCCTACACAGTGGTCCTTAAATGAAGCAGAATCAACAAAAACCACAACGTGCTACTGGAGATGAGTGAACAGTGAAAATCAGTTCAGCTTAATTGAAAAGGACTTTATTTGTGCCTCTATCCCAGACAACACATCCAATAAAGTGGGTAAAGCTGAAAGACTACACTGGAGCAGTGAGAGCAACTCAGAATAATGATTCCTTTTATAAGCAGGTAAAGTGATGCCCTGACGGCAGCAGTGGACAGACAGACAGACAGAGCCTGTTTTTCAGTGATAAGCTATGAAACCAGCAGATAGAAGAAAATGTCAAAAGTGTCAAGAAAAGATCAAACTGACTGAGAAGGAAGTGAGTTCCTGTGTAAGGTGTGCTGAAGTCCATCATTTCTGTTCCAAGGCCACCCACAACTTCTAGTTCTTGCAGCATGCATCACTGTTGGAACTAGTTGGTGGCCTTTTAATAATTTGATCGTGTTGAATATTGATCAGGACATGTGATTTCACCTGAATCACGTGGTTTCCCCTCGGTTTTTGTCTCTGTATTTTCATTTTCCAGAACTACTCAGAACTTTTACAGTGGCGCTTTTTTTGCATGTGAGCTTGGTGTGTCAGTGCCCTTTACCTCTCTCCTCCCCCTCCTGATGCCAATTTAAATACTGGGTCAGTTTAAATTCAGCTGCTCAAGTCTGCCAGTGCGGGTTGCCAGCATGACTGCTCTAAGTAAAATCATGCCTCCTTTAATTTCTCTCCTTCTTTCGGTCCCCCTCTCATTCTTCTTTCTTTCAGGATGTCAGTGGTTTTACCAGTACAGCTTTGTAATTAGATTTTTATCCTCGTGCATCAGTTTTTCAGTCAGTAATGAGTTAAGTCATTTTAAGCAGGACTGTGGACTTTGTTATGGATATCATCATTGGTGGAGTACACGTTTACAGCACAGCCTTTAGCTGAATGTCCACTTGTCAACTGTCAGAGATGTTGCTTTACTTTTTACACCACAGTATCTGTCCCTGTATTTTTTCTGCTTGTGTTACACCCTCACAGGCAGTGTTGTAGTTCAGTGGACTGCTTTGTGTCTTTGTCATGTAGATTTGTCAGGTAGTGAATTTGCTGTATTAACCAAGAACTGATGTACTATATGGTGATAACAGTGGCTTTAAAGGGACACCAGGTCCAGCCATGGTCAGTACAGCTCACCTGTATAATGTCAACAAAATAAATGCAAATAACTTTAAGAAGAAAGGCTAGACTATAGCCAATGGGCTCAGAGACTGCATTGCATTTTTCTCTCCACATGGACTGTTTACCTGCACGCAACCAAAACCTGCTCCAGTGTGAGTGGTCAGTACTATTCAGAATAAACTAGAACTAAAAGCTATGTGATAAGATAGATATCTGTCATATGTAGATATAAAGATTAACAACTAGTACAACCAGAAATATGAAAGGCATGAATATCACTGGAATGGTATGGCTAAATACTGGTACACATATATAGTCTCACAGTATGCATCGCCCACCTCTAGCTTTTCTTTTTATTCCGTCTCTCCTGATTAGTCCTCGTTACTTGATACCTGGTTAGTCTTGAAACTTGTCAAAACCTTTAGAAATGTACCAATTAGTAGCAGCAGTGATGGCTCAGTATGCAGTCCAGCTGAACGGATCCAGATCCAGATTCAGCATTCATACAGGCAGATCTGCAGAGAA